>CM070873.1:4950000-5065000 GCA_036365515.1 Torymus aiolomorphi | reverse complement strand
CGATAACAGTGGATGAATATTTTCACTCGTGTGCTGTTTACTTAAGCCGAGAGAATTTTTTTCATATACCGTTTAGAGGCTGTTTGTCAGGTCATTTTTCGAAGGGATTTACAGCCCAGCCTCTCCACTACTCTTTCCATTTTGAAAGTGAGGCATTCGCGTTAATGGAGTTTGACACGTGTCGTCGAAAGTAATAAACTATGTTTTTTGTAGAACATTCTTTCACGTCTGCTAGCTATGCATCGTAAATTTTTATCTCGCATGCATGCTTTTCCGTAGATGTGTCACGAATGTTTTGGTTTCGAGAGCTGTGAAACCTTATCCTTTTTTCAGCGACGAATATAGAAGGGCCATTGTTCAGCTCGGACCTCCGAGGACTTTGGAAAAATACACGTGCCACTTCGCGAGACATAACGATTTTTTTATCAAGCAGCCGTTAGGACACTATTGAATCTCAGTATTGGTTCGAAGAAAATGCGCTTGTAAAACAATGGGGCGTAGATGCGGAACAAGTGGCGCTGGTGGGGGCAAACTCTGGCGAGATGACGAGATGACTAATTTTTTAACATAGGTTTCACGGGGCACGTTTCAAGATAACGTATGTGTATAAGAATCCTGTGCGACTCGCTGCTGTGCACAGTTCATTCAGAAGTTTCGTGAGAGATGGATAATTACGCTAAGAGAACGCTTCGGTGTGCCGTGTTACGACTCGCGGCAAGAGCACGACACGGCAGGAACCCTGTCTGGATGCGTCGTTTGCGACGTATGTCGCGTGAAAACTTGGAGGAGCAATTACGACTGATACTCAGATCGAGTGGGTATCGCGCGATAGTGCGCCTACATAATTCATTCGCGCATTCGCGTGAAGTACAGCGAGTCATCGAAGACGACGTCTTCGTCCGTCAACTAAGTGGATTGCATGTGTTTCGCGGCGTAGCGAACGCCCGTCAAGAGCGTTTAGGTAAGTCTAAAACTTTTTTTTTTTTTTTTTCAAAATAATTTTTATTTACATATTTTTATTTACATATTTTTTTATTTACAGCATTAGAGAGTCTCATACGCGATGATGATTCGGAGCTATCCGGCAGTACGTATTTCGAGGAAGATGAGACCCCCGAGCACTCGGCACGTACGAGCGGCCTATTTAATCCTGCTCGGCGAATGATGAATTTTGCAGCACCCGTCGATACGGAGGAGGAGGAGGAGGTGGAGGAGGGGGAGGAGGAGGAGGAGGAGGGTGGCGAGCAGGTAGAAGTTGTGGTCGAGGTGCATGAAGTCCCACGCCCCGAAAGCCCCGCGCTTGTCGTCTGGGGACCCGAAGGCCCTGAGATTCCCGTCTGGGGGCCAGGCGGTGACGTTCCTGATAACGATACAGAAGAGGAACGAGCGGTGCGCCGAGCCGATGATCAGCGGTTGGAAGACCTAATGTTCATGGACATCGCGATTTCCGACGCACTTGCGATTTACGACAGGCCACTAGTGACCGCTGCAGAAGAGAGACTTCTCGCGAGTCAGCCTCCAGATGTGCTGGCAGAAGACACCAGTACCGTAGCCAATACAGCGCGTGCAGACCGCGAAAATCAGCTGTCGAACTTTGCGCAGGCTGCGAATATGATCACGAACGGCTACAATCACAGTTATGATTCCCATCGACGTGTCAACGAATGTAAGTGTACAAAATATTTATTTAAAACGTTTTCTGATTTTGTTTTTTAGAAAGGCAAATATTTTTAATTATAGTTATCCGAAATCGTGATATGATGCAGAGGGAAATCCGGTCATCGCTTCCTTTCCTCAATGGGCTGCCCGCATTATACCACCAAATAGCTCATAATCCGTGTGCAATAATTCAACGCTGGTTTCGTGACCAGGCTGAAGACGAGACTTCAGCGTTATACAACGACGCGGACCTGTCCGATCTTATATCGCGTGTGCGCGAAAGTTTTGCCGGTTATGCTGAACCATAATTGAAAAAAAAATCAGAAACGTTAACTAAAGCACAAAAAAAAAGTTAAAAGTATAATTTAAACTATTTTTATTTAGCGAGTGAGGGACATTCCACGAGGCAAGTAGGCGGCGGTGGTGGTGTCGGTGTCATGGATGAAGAGCAAGTTTATGATGCACCCGGCGAGGACTACGACATCGTACGACCACCCGGAGTGCGCTTCATTGCGGTTGTTGAGGGACAGCAGTACCTGCGACGCTTCGCTACACAGGCCTATAGAGTAAGTTTCACTATTATAGAACCACGTGTCGATGTAAACCCTGTATTGTGGGTAGAGGCTGCGATCAGAGACATTCATAATTATATAACAGAGTGCGTACCGGGGCGTACATTAGTCGGTATTTCAATTTGTAACGATCGTTTTTCGCGTGGCGCAGGTGGGCTTTCGTTCAGACCAGTCGCTGACTTTAATTACGTTGATTTATGGAATTTAATAAATTCCATAAGCCAGAGTAACGAAATTTTAGGTATCGCGGAGGCCCTTGTGTTACAGGTGTGCTATGTACAAATGCCTGTAGGCGCTGGTCGAGATGCCTTAAAGTTGAGCGATGTGCAAAAGCACTCAATCACTGTTATTAACAACAGCGATCACTTATGTTTACCGCGTGCGCTTGCGGTTGGACTGGTATACGTGGAGCGCAAGGCGCTGGATTGCGCTGAGACGCGTGCAAAATGGGCAGTGATTCGCGACGGACGACGAAAAATGCAAAAAGAGCACGCGGAAAGACTCGTGACCGATGCGGGTGTAAAAATTCCAAGAGACGGTTGCGGCTTTGAAGAGCTCACAAGCTTCCAAGATTTTTCTCGCGCACGGGATAGCGTTGGTTGTTTTCGAGAAAGATAATTTTGGGAGCGGTGAATTGGCGCTCTTTGACGGCCGCAACACTCTCCATGAATTAAATATCGCACTTAGTGGTATTATTTATTTGATGTTCGAAGAGCGTACGCGTCATTTTAATTTAATTACGAATTTATTCGGAGCGGCAGGGACACGTTTTTTCTGTTCTTATTGTAATAAGGGGTACCGTTATGTAAATCAGCACAAATGTACGCGAATATGTGAGAGCTGTTACGTTTCGCCACCGTGCAGAAACGTGCAAGTTGACATGATAGAGTGCGTGGATTGCGGACGTCAATTTTTCGGTCACGAGTGTTTCGCGAACCACAAGCGTGCAGGGTCTTTAAAAAAATAATAAAAAACTGTGTGACGTTGTGCGTTTGTGTGAGAATTGTACGCGGGTTGTAAACGTGTATCAACCGAAACACGAGTGCGGCATCGGGTTTTGTAACACATGTCAAAGCGGCACGGCTTTAACGATTTGTGCTTCATGCGGCCGATCAGCGCCGACACACGTGGTAAAAAAAATAAATATCTTTATATTTTTTACGATTTTGAAACGATGCAAGACACTCCGTATGGCGAAAGCGCGCGTGTTCATGTACCTAATTTGTGTGTCGCGCATCAAGTATGCACGGATTGCATCGACGTTGACGACATACAAATATTTTGCGCCACTTGTGGTGTACGTGAATTTGTCTTCAACCGTGAACCGGTAAAACAACTCTTGGAGCTTTGTGTGCGGGAAAAAACCGATTTTGCCGAAATTGTGTGCATAGCACACAATGCCAGGGCTTTCGACTCTCAATTTATATTGAAGGAGTTGGCCGAAAGTTCCGAGCACGGATCGCCCACTGTAATATTAAGCGGTCACAATATTACGCTGTTAAAGTACGGACGCACAAAGTTTATTGATAGTATCAATTACTTTCAATTGAAACTGAGTGCTCTGCCTGCGACGACATCGGACTGCCCGAGGGCTCAAAGAAAGGTTATTTTCCGCATTTCTTCAACACTCTCGAGAATGCGCATTACATTGGCCCTCTGCCCCCTGCCGAGTTTTATGGCCCGGGTACTATGTCTGTGGACGAGCGCGCCGCTTTTCTCGACTGGCATAAGAACACCCGACCAAACTACATATTCGACTTTCAAAAAGAGATTGTCGAATACTGTAAAATGGATGTGGAAATATTGAGGCGCGCGTGCATACGGTTTCGCGAAATTTTTATAGAAGTCGCGCAAACAGACCCATTCGTCGCGGCATGTACAATCGCATCTACGTGTTTGTATGTTTTTAAAAAAAATTTTTTGAAGGATAACACCATTGGTCTCATACCGCCAAACGGATATAGGCGCGCGGATAAGCACTCGCAAAAATCCATAGAGTGGCTGTTATATTGTGAGCGCGAGATCGGGCGCAAAATTATACACGCGGGTCGTGCGCGTGAGTTTCGTTTGCGGGAGGGTCAACTCGTAGATGGGTACCTGCCGCCTCTACCAGGTGCCGGAGAACCTAGCTTAACAGACAAAGGAATCGCTTTTGAATTCCAAGGCTGTTACGTGCATGGTTGCCCGCGTTGTTTCCCCGATAATCGGAGCACACGGAAAAATAAATATGGTCAAACATGCGTACAGGCGTACGAGTCCACTGTGGCAAAGGTTGCAGTAATGAGACGGCTAGGATACGACGTGCGTGAGATGTGGGAGTGCGATTTTGCGCGCGTGAAAAGTCAACAGCCGGAAATTACGCGATATTTAGCCACTCACCCAGTCATGAGCAAAATAACTTTAAATCCACGGGATGCTTTTTTGGTGGGCGTACGGAAAATATCGTTACTTCGCGCAGTGTTGCGCCAGGCGAAGAGATAAAATATACCGATATTTGCTCTCTTTACCCATATATCTGCAAGAGGGGACGCTACCCCATTGGGCACCCGCGCATTTACATCGGCGAAGAATGTGCGACACTGACAGGAGGGCAAAACAACTATCTCTCGCGTGTGGAAGGGATGGTCAAATGCAAAGTTTTACCGCCTCGTAATTTGTTACTACCCGTGTTGCCGGTAAAAATGCACTATCGGCTAATTTTCGGGCTCTGTCGTACGTGTTGCGAGGAATTGCGGGAAGCCGATTGTAATCACGAGCAAATCGGTGAGCGCGAATTTACAGGTACATGGGTTGTTTACGAATTACAGAAGGCTGTTGAGCTTGGCTATTGTGTAACGGAAATATATGTAATTTGGCAGTATGAGACCACGCAGTTCGATCCGTGTACCGGGGAAGGCGGACTGTTTGCAGCTTACGTTAATACCTTTCTCCGTCTGAAGCAGCAGGCAAGCGGCTGGCCTGCCTGGTGTGCAGACGAAGAGCGTAGAAAACGGTACATCGACGAGTACGAGCGCGACGAGGGGATAAGACTAGATCGCGAAAAAATAGAAAAAAATCCTGATTTGCGCTCCGTTGCAAAATTATGCTTAAATTCACTGTGGGGAAAATTTGGACAGCGGTCAAATATGAAACGAACGGTGATTGTAAAAACACGTGAAGAGTTGCTAAAACTTCTTACAGCGCAGGATAAAGAAGTTTTCGATATTCTTATGGTTAACGAGAACCTTTTATACGCGAATTGGCGCTTTCGCGAAGATGCTGTCGATGTTTCGGGTAATGCGAACGTAGCAATAGCAGCGTATACAACCGCGCAGGCGCGCCTCGAACTGTACAGTTATATTGAAAAACTCACAGCAGCCCGTGTTCTATACATGGACACAGACTCGTGTATTTTCGTGTGCAAAAAACGACGCTACAGAGTATACACCCCGCTGGGAACTTTACTCGGCAGTATGACAGACGAGTTAAAGTCCTATGGCGAGGGTACCTATATAACCAACTTTCTCTCGGGCGGTCCGAAATTTTATGGCTTTCGAGCTGTTGTTGCTTCCACCGAGGAACCTGTCGAGTGCTGCAAAGTTAAGGGTATTTGTCTCAATAGCAACAATTCGCGTATAATAAATTTCGAAAGCATCGGCCGTTTGATTGCTTCGTATTTTGAAAACGATAGAGAAGCTATCGTTTTGAAATATGAAGCGATCAGACGCACACGCGCGCACGACGTCATCACATGTAGCGAAAAAAAGTCATGTTCCGTAGTACTTAAGAAGCGTAGATACTTTCGTAATGCAGTATCACTACCTTTTGGTTATAAGAGCGATTCGTAGTATGTGTATTTTTATAAAAAAAACTTGTACTTATGTAAAATTCGTCTTTTTTATATTTTAATAAAAAAAAAAATTATTTTTCCATCAAAATGTTCTATTATTTCTACCCATCACCACTTTCCATGTAGTTATAAGAAACCATTATATTTTTCTTAACAGCAAAGTAATATAGTGAATGTTTTATATCGTTTTTCGAAGATTATAAAAGCTGCCATTACTATATTTTTTTATTTAGTTAAATATACTAAGAAGTTATTGTAGTGACAAAGTTGCACTATATCGCAGCAGCAGCAGCAGTAGCCGCGGGTAAATGTGCTCATCGTCGGCGTTCGCAAGCTAGTTGGCGTGCGGTAATTCTGCTTATTTCAGCGGCTGCACGCTAGTCACACCGTGCCCGACCAGCTTGCCACCGCGTCGATTCAGCTCACCACCGCGGCCGATGAGCTTGCCACCGCGACGATTCAGCTCACCACCACGGGTAAAGATGCTAGTCCACGCGCGCCCGCCCGCTCGCCGCCGTCTCAGCCGCTCATTGGGGCCAGCAGTCTATTTGTCAATGGGTGGCTATAAAATGATTGGAAAAGCGTGGTCCAGTCTCATTCGCAGGGTAGAGCTCGTGTAAAAATATGGACGTCCGATGGAAACACCCGTTTACCTGCTGCGTGTGCGGGCCCACAGGCTGCGGGAAAACTCGCTTCGTCCAGCGCAAGTATGTGTTAATGGACCCATTGTTTACAAATACAGTAGCAAAACAGTAGCTGTTTTCAAAACAATGGGGTCATTAACACATACTTACATGGGTCATTAGCTACTATGCAGCTACTGTTTACATAACACTTGAGTTAATGACCTCTTGAGTTAAGTGCCACTTGACACTTGACACATACCGCCCGATGAGTCACAGGTATTGCGAGACGTGTGACTCATCGGGCGGTATGTGTCAAGTGTCAAGTGGCACTTAACTCAAGAGGTCATTAACTCAAGTGTTATGTAAACAGTAGCTGCATAGTAGCTAATGACCCATGTAAGTATGTGTTAATGACCCCATTGTTTTGAAAACAGCTACTGTTTTGCTACTGTATTTGTAAACAATGGGTCCATTAACACATACTTGCGCTGGACGAAGCGAGTTTTCCCGCAGCCTGTGGGCCCGCACACGCAGCAGGTAAACGGGTGTTTCCATCGGACGTCCATATTTTTACACGAGCTCTACCCTGCGAATGAGACTGGACCACGCTTTTCCAATCATTTTATAGCCACCATTGACAAATAGACTGCTGGCCCCAATGAGCGGCTGAGACGGCGGCGAGCGGGCGGGCGCGCGTGGACTAGCATCTTTACCCGTGGTGGTGAGCTGAATCGTCGCGGTGGCAAGCTCATCGGCCGCGGTGGTGAGCTGAATCGACGCGGTGGCAAGCTGGTCGGGCACGGTGCGACTAGCGTGCAGCCGCTGAAATAAGCAGAATTACCGCACGCCAACTAGCTTGCGAACGCCGACGATGAGCACATTTACCCGCGGCTACTGCTGCTGCTGCTGCGATATAGTGCAACTTTGTCACTACAATAACTTCTTAGTATATTTAACTAAATAAAAAATATAGTAACGGCAGCTTTTATAATCTTCGAAAAACGATATAAAACATTCACTATATTACTTTGCTGTTAAGAAAAATATAATGGTTTCTTATAACTACATGGAAAGTGGTGATGGGTAGAAATAATAGAACATTTTGATGGAAAAATAATTTTTTTTTTTTATTAAAATATAAAAAAGACGAATTTTACATAAGTACAAGTTTTTTTATAAAAATACACATACTACGAATCGCTCTTATAACCAAAAGGTAGTGATACTGCATTACGAAAGTATCTACGCTTCTTAAGTACTACGGAACATGACTATTTTCGCTACATGTGATGACGTCGTGCGCGCGTGCGTCTGATCGCTTCATATTTCAAAACGATAGCTTCTCTATCGTTTTCAAAATACGAAGCAATCAAACGGCCGATGCTTTCGAAATTTATTATACGCGAATTGTTGCTATTGAGACAAATACCCTTAACTTTGCAGCACTCGACAGTTTCCCCGGTGGAAGGGACGACAGCTCGAAAGCCATAAAATTTCGGACCGCCCGAGAGAAAGTTGGTTATATAGGTACCCTCGCCATAGGACTTTAACTCGTCTGTCATACTGCCGAGTAAAGTTCCCAGCGGGGGTGTATACTCTGTAGCGTCGTCTTTTTGCACACGAAAATACACGAGTCTGTGTCCATGTATAGAACACGGGCTGCTGTGAGTTTTTCAATATAACTGTACAGTTCGAGGCGCGCCTGCGCGGTTGTATACGCTGCTATTGCTACGTTCGCATTACCCGAAACATCGACAGCATCTTCGCGAAAGCGCCAATTCGCGTATAAAAGGTTCTCGTTAACCATAAGAATATCGAAAACTTCTTTATCCTGCGCTGTAAGAAGTTTTAGCAACTCTTCACGTGTTTTTACAATCACCGTTCGTTTCATATTTGACCGCTGTCCAAATTTTCCCCACAGTGAATTTAAGCATAATTTTGCAACGGAGCGCAAATCAGGATTTTTTTCTATTTTTTCGCGATCTAGTCTTATCCCCTCGTCGCGCTCGTACTCGTCGATGTACCGTTTTCTACGCTCTTCGTCTGCACACCAGGCAGGCCAGCCGCTTGCCTGCTGCTTCAGACGGAGAAAGGTATTAACGTAAGCTGCAAACAGTCCGCCTTCCCCGGTACACGGATCGAACTGCGTGGTCTCATACTGCCAAATTACATATATTTCCGTTACACAATAGCCAAGCTCAACAGCCTTCTGTAATTCGTAAACAACCCATGTACCTGTAAATTCGCGCTCACCGATTTGCTCGTGATTACAATCGGCTTCCCGCAATTCCTCGCAACACGTACGACAGAGCCCGAAAATTAGCCGATAGTGCATTTTTACCGGCAACACGGGTAGTAACAAATTACGAGGCGGTAAAACTTTGCATTTGACCATCCCTTCCACACGCGAGAGATAGTTGTTTTGCCCTCCTGTCAGTGTCGCACATTCTTCGCCGATGTAAATGCGCGGGTGCCCAATGGGGTAGCGTCCCCTCTTGCAGATATATGGGTAAAGAGAGCAAATATCGGTATATTTTATCTCTTCGCCTGGCGCAACACTGCGCGAAGTAACGATATTTTCCGTACGCCCACCGAAAAAGCATCCCGTGGATTTAAAGTTATTTTGCTCATGACTGGGTGAGTGGCTAAATATCGCGTAATTTCCGGCTGTTGACTTTTCACGCGCGCAAAATCGCACTCCCACATCTCACGCACGTCGTATCCTAGCCGTCTCATTACTGCAACCTTTGCCACAGTGGACTCGTACGCCTGTACGCATGTTTGACCATATTTATTTTTCCGTGTGCTCCGATTATCGGGGAAACAACGCGGGCAACCATGCACGTAACAGCCTTGGAATTCAAAAGCGATTCCTTTGTCTGTTAAGCTAGGTTCTCCGGCACCTGGTAGAGGCGGCAGGTACCCATCTACGAGTTGACCCTCCCGCAAACGAAACTCACGCGCACGACCCGCGTGTATAATTTTGCGCCCGATCTCGCGCTCACAATATAACAGCCACTCTATGGATTTTTGCGAGTGCTTATCCGCGCGCCTATATCCGTTTGGCGGTATGAGACCAATGGTGTTATCCTTCAAAAAATTTTTTTTAAAAACATACAAACACGTACGTAGCGATTGTACATGCCGCGACGAATGGGTCTGTTTGCGCGACTTCTATAAAAATTTCGCGAAACCGTATGCACGCGCGCCTCAATATTTCCACATCCATTTTACAGTATTCGACAATCTCTTTTTGAAAGTCGAATATGTAGTTTGGTCGGGTGTTCTTATGCCAGTCGAGAAAAGCGGCGCGCTCGTCCACAGACATAGTACCCGGGCCATAAAACTCGGCAGGGGGCAGAGGGCCAATGTAATGCGCATTCTCGAGAGTGTTGAAGAAATGCGGAAAATAACCTTTCTTTGAGCCCTCGGGCAGTCCGAATGTCGCAGGCAGAGCACTCAGTTTCAATTGAAAGTAATTGATACTATCAATAAACTTTGTGCGTCCGTACTTTAACAGCGTAATATTGTGACCGCTTAATATTACAGTGGGCGATCCGTGCTCGGAACTTTCGGCCAACTCCTTCAATATAAATTGAGAGTCGAAAGCCCTGGCATTGTGTGCTATGCACACAATTTCGGCAAAATCGGTTTTTTCCCGCACACAAAGCTCCAAGAGTTGTTTTACCGGTTCACGGTTGAAGACAAATTCACGTACACCACAAGTGGCGCAAAATATTTGTATGTCGTCAACGTCGATGCAATCCGTGCATACTTGATGCGCGACACACAAATTAGGTACATGAACACGCGCGCTTTCGCCATACGGAGTGTCTTGCATCGTTTCAAAATCGTAAAAAATATAAAGATATTTATTTTTTTTACCACGCGTGTCGGCGCTGATCGGCCGCATGAAGCACAAATCGTTAAAGCCGTGCCGCTTTTGACATGTGTTACAAAACCCGATGCCGCACTCGTGTTTCGGTTGATACACGTTTACAACCCGCGTACAATTCTCACACAAACGCACAACGTCACACAGTTTTTTATTATTTTTTTTTAAAGACCCTGCACGCTTGTGGTTCGCGAAACACTCGTGACCGAAAAATTGACGTCCGCAATCCGCACGCACTCTTCATGTCAACTTGCACGTTTCTGCACGGTGGCGAAACGTAACAGCTCTCACATATTCGCGTACATTTGTGCTGATTTACATAACGGTACCCCTTATTACAATAAGAACAGAAAAAACGTGTCCCTGCCGCTCCGAATAAATTCGTAATTAAATTAAAATGACGCGTACGCTCTTCGAACATCAAATAAATAATACCACTAAGTGCGATATTTAATTCATGGAGAGTGTTGCGGCCGTCAAAGAGCGCCAATTCACCGCTCCCAAAATTATCTTTCTCGAAAACAACCAACGCTATCCCGTGCGCGAGAAAAATCTTGGAAGCTTGTGAGCTCTTCAAAGCCGCAACCGTCTCTTGGAATTTTTACACCCGCATCGGTCACGAGTCTTTCCGCGTGCTCTTTTTGCATTTTTCGTCGTCCGTCGCGAATCACTGCCCATTTTGCACGCGTCTCAGCGCAATCCAGCGCCTTGCGCTCCACGTATACCAGTCCAACCGCAAGCGCACGCGGTAAACATAAGTGATCGCTGTTGTTAATAACAGTGATTGAGTGCTTTTGCACATCGCTCAACTTTAAGGCATCTCGACCAGCGCCTACAGGCATTTGTACATAGCACACCTGTAACACAAGGGCCTCCGCGATACCTAAAATTTCGTTACTCTGGCTTATGGAATTTATTAAATTCCATAAATCAACGTAATTAAAGTCAGCGACTGGTCTGAACGAAAGCCCACCTGCGCCACGCGAAAAACGATCGTTACAAATTGAAATACCGACTAATGTACGCCCCGGTACGCACTCTGTTATATAATTATGAATGTCTCTGATCGCAGCCTCTACCCACAATACAGGGTTTACATCGACACGTGGTTCTATAATAGTGAAACTTACTCTATAGGCCTGTGTAGCGAAGCGTCGCAGGTACTGCTGTCCCTCAACAACCGCAATGAAGCGCACTCCGGGTGGTCGTACGATGTCGTAGTCCTCGCCGGGTGCATCAAACTTGCTCTTCATCCATGACACCGACACCACCACCGCCGCCTACTTGCCTCGTGGAATGTCCCTCACTCGCTAAATAAAAATAGTTTAAATTATACTTTTAACTTTTTTTTTTGTGCTTTAGTTAACGTTTCTGATTTTTTTTCAATTATGGTTCAGCATAACCGGCAAAACTTTCGCGCACACGCGATATAAGATCGGACAGGTCCGCGTCGTTGTATAACGCTGAAGTCTCGTCTTCAGCCTGGTCACGAAACCAGCGTTGAATTATTGCACACGGATTATGAGCTATTTGGTGGTATAATGCGGGCAGCCCATTGAGGAAAGGAAGCGATGACCGGATTTCCCTCTGCATCATATCACGATTTCGGATAACTATAATTAAAAATATTTGCCTTTCTAAAAACAAAATCAGAAAACGTTTTAAATAAATATTTTGTACACTTACATTCGTTGACACGTCGATGGGAATCATAACTGTGATTGTAGCCGTTCGATCATATTCGCAGTCTGCGCAAAGTTCGACAGCTGATTTTCGCGGTCTGCACGCGCTGTATTGGCTACGGTACTGGTGTCTTCTGCCAGCACATCTGGAGGCTGACTCGCGAGAAGTCTCTCTTCTGCAGCGGTCACTAGTGGCCTGTCGTAAATCGCAAGTGCGTCGGAAATCGCGATGTCCATGAACATTAGGTCTTCCAACCGCTGATCATCGGCTCGGCGCACCGCTCGTTCCTCTTCTGTATCGTTATCAGGAACGTCACCGCCTGGCCCCCAGACGGGAATCTCAGGGCCTTCGGGTCCCCAGACGACAAGCGCGGGGCTTTCGGGGCGTGGGACTTCATGCACCTCGACCACAACTTCTACCTGCTCGCCACCCTCCTCCTCCTCCTCCCCCTCCTCCTCCTCCTCCTCCTCCTCCGTATCGACGGGTGCTGCAAAATTCATCATTCGCCGAGCAGGATTAAATAGGCCGCTCGTACGTGCCGAGTGCTCGGGGGTCTCATCTTCCTCGAAATCCGTACTGCCGGATAGCTCCGAATCATCATCGCGTGTGAGACTGTCTAATGCTGTAAATAAAAAAATATGTAAATAAAAATATGTAAATAAAAATTATTTTGAAAAAAAAAAAAAAGTTTTAGACTTACCTAAACGCTCTTGACGGGCGTTCGCTACGCCGCGAAACACATGCAATCCACTTAGTTGACGGACGAAGACGTCGTCTTCGATGACTCGCTGTACTTCACGCGAATGCGCGAATGAATTATGTAGGCGCACTATCGCGCGATACCCACTCGATCTGAGTATCAGTCGTAATTGCTCCTCAAGTTTTCACGCGACATACGTCGCAAACGACGCATCCAGACAGGGTTCCTGCCGTGTCGTGCTCTTGCCGCGAGTCGTAACACGGCACACCGAAGCGTTCTCTTAGCGTAATTATCCATCTCTCACGAAACTTCTGAATGAACTGTGCACAGCAGCGAGTCGCACAGGATTCTTATACACATACGTTATCTTGAAACGTGCCCCGTGAAACCTATGTTAAAAAATTAGTCATCTCGTCATCTCGCCAGAGTTTGCCCCCACCAGCGCCACTTGTTCCGCATCTACGCCCCATTGTTTTACAAGCGCATTTTCTTCGAACCAATACTGAGATTCAATAGTGTCCTAACGGCTGCTTGATAAAAAAATCGTTATGTCTCGCGAAGTGGCACGTGTATTTTTCCAAAGTCCTCGGAGGTCCGAGCTGAACAATGGCCCTTCTATATTCGTCGCTGAAAAAAGGATAAGGTTTCACAGCTCTCGAAACCAAAACATTCGTGACACATCTACGGAAAAGCATGCATGCGAGATAAAAATTTACGATGCATAGCTAGCAGACGTGAAAGAATGTTCTACAAAAACATAGTTTATTACTTTCGACGACACGTGTCAAACTCCATTAACGCGAATGCCTCACTTTCAAAATGGAAAGAGTAGTGGAGAGGCTGGGCTGTAAATCCCTTCGAAAAATGACCTGACAAACAGCCTCTAAACGGTATATGAAAAAATTCTCTCGGCTTAAGTAAACAGCACACGAGTGAAAATATTCATCCACTGTTATCGGATACAATCATAACCATAAATCTATATTTTTCTCGAAACGTTTTACGTCACATAGTCCCCTGCCACACGACACGCTACGTCATACACGTAACAGTGCTCTCGTTGGTCGTGCTCGCGCGCCATCGCCGCCGCCGCCCCCACCACCCACATATCGGCATAGTGGGGGTACACAGCCAAACGAATAGCGCTAGCAGTGACGTTGCGCCAGTCTAGTAGAACACGCCGCACCAGCAGCAGCAGCAGTCAGCATCACAGTATTTCTTTACACAAAGTGCACTCGCCCACATACGACACCACTGCTTCATTCTGTTAGAGCTCACTGCAGCATCAGCAGCTCCGAGAACACGACATCTTTACCAGTGCATTAGTATTTCTTTAAAAAAAAGTTTGTGACGACTGCTTCAAAATGAACCAAGACGAGATACCGCAAAACTTGCTTTTTAACACAAGTTACGCACTCAATAAGTCCCACACGAAATTTGCATACATTGGTCTGCAATATTACGGTGACCATTTTCGTACAGTGATTCAATTGGGCGGCGATACTTCACCACATAGATACATAACAATGGATAGCGCCGAATGGGAGGAATTCACAACACATTTTCCAGCAATAATGTACCATCTATACGCCCACAAGCGGGACTTTAGAAAAATCGGCCTAGCTCAACACGAGATTGATTTGACCACTGCTTATAGCTCGAGAGCTGTGGCAATCACTCAGAAAAGCAAAACAAAGGAACCTGTGTCATTACGTGGTCAACGGCATCTGCACGAGGCGCAAGATTGGGACACCACTGATGGCTTACGTATGGATACAGAGTCAATCACCAGACCCATCGATACAGCTGACGACTGCGACAACAACGACGATGGAGAACCACCGAAAAAGAAGAAAAAGTCGTGAGATTACCAAGTGTAGTGATGTTGCGTCGTACATTTGTAATATTAAAAAGCATGCGCGAGTGTATCGAGTTTCGGCTTCGTGAATTAGAGAATATGTCTACGTACATTAATATCATTTATGATGTAATAGTTGAAAGCTTGAAAACCCATGTGAACAGCGGCGACGAGAAAATTCGTGAAATTGACGGGAACACATTTGTTAAACTTTTTGACGAGCAAAAAGACGAATTAAAAACTGATGTAAAAAACCGTATGATTCATTCAGACTTTGGTAGTACGAACATTGATAGACTATTTATAGAAATACGTAGTATTTATTTACCGATCCTAGAAAAAGATGTATACGAATACGAGACTGTTAATAATCAATAAATACAAATTTTAATTTAATTGCCTTCTTCATTACTTCATATCTCTACTCCGCCACCACTCCTGCTCCCTCCCACCACCACCAGTCACTTGCGCTTAGATATAAGCTAATAGTAGAGGGATGTGATAAAACAGAAGGCCTGCAACCTTCACCGAGCACACATCATGGGTCCACCATTCAGCAAGCAGAAGTCTGACAAGGAGGAAAAACAACCTCTCATCGATAAAAAACGAAAGATTATTCGTCGTCGACTGATAAAGATTCCTCACGGTATAAATCTTTTTCCACCAATACCAATTCCTTTCCCAGTAAACAAGGTTATTCACGATATAATTAAAACTTAACACAAAAAAGAAAACGGCCCTTTTCAGGGCCACTAGCTCTATCACGTATACAAACGATTCACTATACTTTAGACGCTGGGGACCCCTGTGGAGAAGGTCGCCGCAGCACACAAAGGATCTCTCTCTCTCTCTCTCTCTCTCTCTCTCTCTCTCTCTCTCTCTCTCTCTCTCTCTCTCCCTCTCTCTCTCTTGTGTATGCACGCGCGCGTGTGTGTGTGTGTGTGTGTGTGTGTGTGTGTGAGATGCGTCCGCGTAAGCAACATAATTTGTACGCGCGTGTGTGTGTGTGTGTGTGTGTGTGTGTGTGTGTGTACAAAAATAAAATATTTTTATAAACATTTTTTCAGTTCTACCCTCACCCACCACCCACCAGCGCCCACCACCTCCCCACCCCCTCACCCACCTCCCACCACCTCCCCTCACCCACCACCCACCGCCTCCCCATCACCCAACACCCACCGCCTCCCCCTCACCCGCCTTCCACCTCCTCTCTCTCTCGTATATGGTCGGGTATAGCGAGGCATATCATATTACAAGTGGGGTGGGGGGTCGCGCCTCTGTATGGGTCATTAAGTCAAGTGCTATGTAAAAACAGTAGCTAATTAACCATGTCAATGGGTGTTTTGTTTACACAACAGTTGCGGTTGAGAACAATAGGCCCATTGACATGGGACAGCTACTGTGCAGCTACTGTTTACATAACACTTGACTTAATGACCCTTCCCGGGGCGCGAGCCCCCCCCCCCCTCCCCCACTTGTAATATGATATGTCTCGCTATACCTGACCATATACTACTTGAAAAGTTGGAGAGGGGAAGGTGGATGGTGGTGGGGGTAAGAGGAAATAAGTGGGTATATAAGGAGGTGTATCGTGGTTTTCATTTCAGTCCCTGAGGAGAAGCCGGAGCGGGCTCCAAACGTTGGGCAATTGGGCAATTTGGTGGTGAAGGGTAGTCAGATAGTTCTTTGCTAATAAAGTTTTTTTTTCAAGTTTTAATTAAGTTTTTATTTCAGATTCTGCGGGGGTGATTATAAACAAGGGCAATATGACTGCAATAAATATGAATTATTTTAGTTTAATTTATAAGACTGTAAGACCGATGGAAAAATTGTCATCAGTTGATAGTATGTTGCAGTCGACATACGTAATATTTTTAATGATAAAACTAAGGTCTATTAAAGGTGGGTTAAAATGTTTTTTAGAGATATATATGGGATTAATGGGAAAGTGGTCAAAGTTTATTGCTCAAAATAGGTAAAAATGGTTTTAAGGATTGTAATTTTAAAGGAGCAACTTACTTTTCTTCTTAGGTGTAAAAAATCAAATATTTTTGCTACCCATATTGGGAAAAAATTTGATGATAAGGGTTTTTATCGGGATTACAACAAACGAGTTTCTTATGATCTACGGAAAAATATTTTCTTTTTCAAGAATAAATTACTTAATTTAGAAATTAGAGATTTGAATTTTGAAATTAACCGTTTGAATAAATATTTATTAGAGCTAGAAAGATATTTATATAATACAGTAGAACAGAGTGATTTGCAAGAATTTTTTCGTGGTCAAAAGAGGCACTTTCAAAAAGTAAAATAAAATCATAGGAGTAAATTAAAAAGAAAATTTGAATATTTAAAACATAAAAAACACTCTCAGGTAAATCAAACTAACAATGTTAATAAAGAATGGTTTAGAAATTTAACGGACAAAGTAATACCAGAAGAAGTGGTAAATATCATGTCAAAGGGTGCTAAATTTGGAATATCACATTCAAGTAAAGCTCTTCCAATCAAGAATATCATCGCTGAGGTAGAAAGTAATATTAGTAGTTTCAATTTAGATTTTAAAAAAGAATGTAGGAGTTCCTTTGTTAAAGTTATTAATAATTTTAAAAGAGAAAATTAATTTGATAATTATTTGAACAGTAATTTGTTGCATGAATTAAAAATAACGAAGAAATTCTTGAGAGAGAATCCGAATATGATCTTCCAAAAAGGAGATAAAGGAAATTTAACGGTAGTTTCAGATAAAAGGGATTATATAAGTAAAATTCAACTTATGTTGGATGATGATACCACTTACGTGAAACTTAGGAATCCACATATCAATAGACTACAAGATAAATTGAAAGAATTATTGATGCATTGGAAAACAAAAGCTTATATTAAGGATAGAATGTTTAAATATTTAAAATGTGAAAATGGCACTGTAGCTAAATGTTATGGGCTTCCTAATATTCGCAAAGAACAGTTGACATATAGAATAATAATATCATCGATAAATTTTTCGACTTATAGACTGGCGAGTTTTTTGTCTAATATATTGTTCAAGATATACCACTTAGTGAAATTATAGATGTATCTGGGTTTCTTATAAAAAACACTTTTTTTCAATACGATGGCCAGTACTATCAGCAAATATTTGACTCCCCTATGGGTAGTCCCATCAGCCCTATATTTGATGATATTATGATGGTTGATTTGGAAGATGAGTATTTAAAAAAGCTTAAATTTAAACCAGTTTTTTATTACAGATATGTAGATGACATTATTATGTGCATACCAAAAAATAAAATAAAGGATACTCTTGATGTGTTCAACTCTTATCATGAAAGATTGAAATTTACACATGAATTTGAAGAAAATGAACAAATTAATTTTCTAGAAGTTAAACTAATTAGAGAAAAAGAACGTATTATTACGGATTGGTATCACAAACCGACCTTTTCGGGAAGGTTTTTAGATTTTCAATCCGATCACCCAATAAGCCAAAAAAGAGCAATGGTATATAATTTAACGGACAGGGCCTTGTTACTTGCCGATGTAAGATTTCAGGAAAAAAATGTACAATTAATGAAAAAATTTTTACTAAATAATTCATATCCAATCAAATTTATTGAATTTTATATTAAAAAAAAAATTAATAAAATAAAATATACTAATAATAACAAGAATAATAACAATAATAATAATAGATACAAAACTTACATCAGTTTACGATACATACCAAGATTTTTTGAGAAGGTTTTCAACAGTTTCTGTAATCTAGGTATAAGAACAATACCAAAAATGGAAAATAATTTAAACCAATTTACCATTAGAGGAAAGGATAAAACGGAAAAAAATGAGCTACCGAATATAGTGTACAAAATTAACTGTAAAGATTGTAACGCAACATACGTAGGAGAAAGTAAACGTATGCTGAAAGTGAGAGTTAATGAACATATTGCCAATACAAAAAAACAATGTGTTTGTCTACTTTTTTTGTATTAATGAACATATGACCATAAATAATCATGAATTTGAATTTGACAACGTCTAAATTTTAGATAATGAAAGTAACTGGAGAAAAAGATTAATTTCAGAAATGATTCACATACGTTTACAAGATAATGCTAGAAACATTAAAGAAGACACTTAAAATTTAAGTACGCATTATAATCAGTTGTTACAAAAATTAAAAAGAAATAAAAAATTGTAAACTCTAGTCCTTATATATTCAATTCAAATTTGCCGCCATAGGGCCTAGTGGCCTTAAATGATCATGTAGATTTGAATTCGACGTTTGTACACATGATGACAGTTGTTGTTCTGCCGAATTCAAATCTCAATATTGTTTTTATTTCACTTACGTTTGTCACGTTAAAGTATCAATATCTCGTTTCTTCTTTTTAAAATCTTGACTGCTTTTGTTTCATTTACGTGTTAATTTATTATTGCGTTGGTTTATGTATTAATTTATTATCGTGATGTTTAAATTTTTATTAAAATTTTCCACAAAATTTAAAATAAAATAAAGTAAGAAGGACTGGAGGTAAAAAATATATTTAATTGTTAATTAGCTGAGTTCAATTTTTGTGCAAAAAACATGTATGTTTTTGTTGTTTTTTCTAGATCAATACTTGTGCTTATAATTATTCCATACTTTATACCCTTGACTACACTAAATAATATGGTAAGAACGTCTGACTATCTTTGTAAATAGAGAACTACTTTGACATATTGTAAAATAATAAGTTAAATAACTTTACAGTACTTGATAAAGGTAATAATTGTATTACGGAAACGTTGCACAGAATGAATTAAATTATCTTTTGTACTCATTATTTCATCGATTTCCCTTAAGAAATTGTTCAAGATAGTTGGTAAAACAAATTCATATATTAAAGATAGTTGGAGTTTTTATGATATAATGAAAGATATTGTTATTCCGAATGATCATAGGATGATTTCATTAGATGTAGTGTCTTTGTTTACAAATATACCTCTAGAGTTGTTGAATGATATACAAGATAAATGGTCTGAAATTAAGGTACGTGCTAGTTTACCAAAAGACGAATTTATAAAGGCACTTAATTTAGTTTTTAAAAACACAATTTTTTCTTTTGTAATAGTTTATATGAGCGAAGATATCGTTGTTTAATGGGATCACCTTTGTCACCTGTTATAGCGAATTTAGTAATGGAATAATTGGAAAGTGTTGCTTTGTCTAAGTTGGTATTTCAGCCAATTATTTTTAAAAGATATGTTGATGACATTTTTGCAGTTGTATTATAAATTCACAAAAGAGGTCGAGTCAGATAATCAGTTGAGTTTTTTTAGATATTAGAGTAATTAGAGTTAATAATAATAGAGTGAAATTAGATTGGTATAGAAAACTTACATGGTCAGGTAGATTTTTAAATTTTGATTCTCACCACCAATTCGGAAACAAGACAGGTGGGATCAAAGGTGTCATTGACAGAGCAATTAAATTGTCACATAAAGATATTAGAAAAAAGAATTTAAATTTAGTTAGAGAAACATTTATTAAGAATAGTTATCCGGTAAAATTTATTGATATAATGTTTGATGAGAGAGTGCGGGAAATTTATAATGGTGGATTAAAGAAGCGGGCAGATAATCAAACAAGGAATAGAAATGGAAAGAACGCATATTTTAGTTTACCATATGTTAGAGGTTTGCCGGAAAGGATTAGAAGGGTTTTTAGTAAACATAATATTCAAATTTTCTTTAGAAATTATAATAATTTAGAAAGGTTATTTAGTAACTGTAAAGACAAGGATGATGAAGGTTTAAAATCGGGAGTAGTTTATAAAATTAATTGTAGGGATCGTAATGGATGTTATATTGGTCAATATAACATCCATTAATTGTAGGTTAATTGTAGGGATTTTATTGGATGTTATATTGGTCAAACAGGTAGATATTTGAAGAAGAGGATATATGAACATCAATATAGTTTACGTAGTACAAATTTTACATCGGGTTTGAAAGAACATTGTTTAAATAGTTTGCATTCTTTCGATTTTGGGAGTGTGGATATTTTTGAATAAGGGGTTAAGAATAAATATAAGAGGGAAAGCCCTGAAAGTATTCACATTCTAAAGAATCGAAATAATGTAAATTTAATGGTAGAGTCAAGTAAATTAGATAACATTTATCATTCTTTACTAATTTAAGTGAGAATGGAAAGTCGGAGAGGGGAAGGTGGATGGTGGTGGTGGGGATGGTGGTGGGGGTAAGAGGAAATAAGTGGGTATGGGTATATAAGGAGGTGTATCGCGGTTTTTATTTCAGTCCCTGAGGAGGAGCCGGAGCGGGCTCGAAACGTTGGGCAATTGGGAAATTTGGTGGTGGAGGGCATTCAGATAGTCCTTTGTTAATAAAGTTTTTTTCCAGGTCTTAATGAAGTTTTTATTTCAGATTCTGCGGGGGTGATTATAAACAATGGCAAACTGACTGCCATAAATATGAATTATTTTAATTTAATTTATAAGACTGTAAGACCGATGGAAAAATTCTCATCAGTTAATTTGTTATTAAGGAAAACTTTTTTATATTTCATAAAATAATTTCTCAAAAAATATTTTATTATCGACTTGAAATTTTGCTTTTTCGTTGTCGCACGATAACACGAGTACAAATTGTCCAATCGTCCTGAAATTTAGCACAGATGTAGTTTTTACATATATCTTCAAATCGAGTTCCTTGCCAAAAGATCGGTCAATTACGAAAAAAGATATTTATGGTTAAAAATTTTTTTAAGTAATTTCGAATCGCGTTTTCTCAGAGAATACTCGACTTATCCACTTAGAATTTTAGCCACTTATTAAACTCATTGAAGACTATATTTGGTTAAGATTTTAAGAGGTTGTATCCATTTGTTGTTTAGAAAAAAATTATTTTCAAAATAAAATTCGTAAATAAGTTATATCTAATTTTCAAACGGTATTGAATATATGTATATAATCTCTGTGAGAGGCAAGGGGACTCACAATAATAAAGCACCCCGATATTATAAATTCAGTAATTAATATTTAAAAAAATTCGGAAATACCTTAAAACGATTATTCCAAAATGTATTGAATATACGAATAGCATATTTTCAAAAAAAAGTCACCAACTAAAAGAAAATTATATAAAATATGTATATATTATAAATTTAAAGTATTTCGTTATCTTTATGAGAGGCAATGGGATACACAATAATAAAACACACAAATAATAAGATCAAGGAACGCGGGAGCGTTCCGAAGGCAAGTATAGAAGAGCCTTAGGACGACCGCGTGATGATATACATTGAAATTGATGTACGAGAAATTCTATGAGCTTATACACCTATTGCGCTAGTTTTAACTATATAACATATCCCTCTTAATCGAAAGTCATTTCATTGCTCTACTCAAATTAAAAGATTTTATTTAAAAAGATTATCTCATTCAAAAGATATAAGGGACTGAATTTTTTTTTGTCGGCTTTCCGATTTCT
The DNA here is from genome assembly GCA_036365515.1 of Torymus aiolomorphi. Taxonomy (NCBI): domain Eukaryota; kingdom Metazoa; phylum Arthropoda; class Insecta; order Hymenoptera; family Torymidae; genus Torymus; species Torymus aiolomorphi. Next base: position 5,042,690 of record CM070873.1, on the reverse strand, counting down.
TAACTTTCTCCATGGTATTCAGCCTCGCATCCGGTTTTTCCCGACTTCCTGTGACGTCATATATGTTATGTATATGTACACACATACAATCACCAGGAATTAATGGCCATGAAGAGTTAAGCAGCGATAATGGCCGTATAATAATAAAGAAAGACAAGAGAAAGAGAAAGATAAAAATATAGATAGAGAGAGAGAGGGAGAGAAGAAGAGACATAAACATATGTATATTTTTTATTATATACAGTATATATGATTATTAGTACATAACCTCTATCTATATATATATACCTCTATATATGTATATACACATACATATAAACATGAACATAAAATCTGTGCCTTCCCGGAATAACGACCTAACCCACTTGTACGTGTTTTCGAGAAATCGACGTTTTAAAATTTCTGTCATGACACTTCATATGTAAGATCGAAATGCGCGAGATGAGTCATAACAATGTAGACTTTTACAAAGGGTATAGAGTACTCGGCTCGGACCTCAGCTGGGACCTCGGCTTTACCTCGGCTTTACCTCGGCTTGGACCTCGGCTTTACCTCGGCTCGGACCTCGGCTCCAGCCCCGGATTTGCCGTGGCTCGAGCCGAGGTACAGCCGAGGTGCTGCCGAGGCTAATCCGAGGCACACCCGCGGCTAGCTTCAAGTGAATTCGAGGCTCACCCAAACCGTACCCGAGGAACTCGAGGTAAAGCCTTCGGGCTAGCCGATGATGATGTCTAGGTGGTGCGCTCCGTAGCGTTTTACCTCTAGGTATTGGAACGCATCGAAAGCGTGGTCTAGGTCTTTGAGGTGGCCGATGATGGAGTCTAGGTAGTGCGCTCCGCAGTTTTTTGTGATTAGATCTCAGGGTGCATCTAATACGTGGCCCAGGTGTTCGGGGTAGCCGATGATGACGTCTAGGTGGTGCGCTTCGTAGTTTTTTCCTTTAGGTATAGGAACGCATCGAATGCGTGGTCTAGGTCTTTGGAGTGGCCGATGATAGAGTCTAGGTTGTGCGATCCGTAGTTTTTTGCGACTAGATCTCAGGGTGCATCTAATACGTGGTCCAGGTGTTCGGGGTAGCCGATGATGATGTCTAGGTGGTGTGCACCGTAGCTTTTTGCATTTATATGTCAGGGCGCATTTTACAGGAAGTCCAGGTGTTCGAGGTAGCCGATAACGATATCTAGGTGGTGCGCTCCGTAGTTTTTTACCTCTAGGTATTGGAACGCATCGAATGCGTGGTCTAGGTCTTTGGGGTGGCCGATGACGGAGTCTAGGTTGTGCGCTCCGTAGTTCTTGGCGATTAGATCTCAGGGTGCATCTAATATGAGGTCCAGGTGTTCGGGGTAGCCGTGGATGATGTCTAGGTGGTGAGCACCTTAGTTTTTTGCATTTATATGTCAGCGCGCATTTTACAGGAAGTCTAGGTGTTCGAGGTAGCCGATGACGATGTCTAGTTGGTGCGCTTCGTAGTTTTTTACCTTTAGGTATTGGAACGCATCGAATCCGTGGTCTAGGTTTTTGGGGTTGCCGATGATGGAGTCTAGGTTGTGCGCTCCGTAGGTTTTTGCGATTAGATCTCAGGGTGCATCTTATACGTGGTCCAGGTGTGCGGGGTAGCCGATGATGATGTCTAGATGGTGCGCACCGTAGCTTTTTGCATTTATATGTCAGGGCACATTTTATAGGAGGTCCAGGTGTTCGAGGTAGCCGATGACGATGTCTAGGTTGTGCGCTCCGTATTTTTTTGCATTTAGATGTCACGGCGCATCTAATAGGAGGTCCAGGTGTTCGGGGTAGCCGAGGATGATGTCTAGGTGGTGCGCACCGTAGTTTTTTGCATTTATATGTCAGCGCGAATTTTACAGAAAGTCCAGGTTTTCGGGGTAGCCGAGTATGATGTCTAGGTGGTGCGCCCCGTAGTTTTTTGCATTTATATGTCAGTGCGCATTTTACAGGAATTCTAGGTGTTCGAGGTAGCCGATGACGATGTCTAGGTGGTGCGCTTCGTAGTTTTTTACCTCTAGGTATTGGAACGCATCGAATGCGTGGTCTAGGTCTTTGGGGTGGCCGGTAATGGAGTCTAGGTGGTGCGCTCCGTAGTTTTTTGCGATTAGATCTCAGGGTACATCTAATACGTGGTCTAGGTGTTCGGGGTACTCGATGAGGTGCGCACCGTTGCTTTTTGCATGTATATCTCAGTGCGCATTTTATAGGAAGTCCAGGTGTTCCAGGTAGCCGATGACGATGTCTAGGTGATGCGCTCCGTAGTTTTTTGCACTTAGATGTCAGGGCGAATGTAATAGGAGGTTCAGGTGTTCGAGGTAGCAGATGACGATGTCTAGGTGTTGCGCTCCGTAGCTTTTGCATTTAGATGTCAGGGCGCATGTAATAGTAGGTCCAGGTGTTCGAGGTAGACTTTGACGACGTCTAAGTGGTGCGCTCCATAGTAGGTTCATTTTCTTCGACAGTGGTTATTACATGCAAGATCAAAAGTATATTTGTACTTTGAAATGAAAATATAAATATTCAGATAAGTAGTAAACTTTTATATAGTAGAAAACTGTTATTAATATAATAATAAGTATTCTTACTTTGTGAAATTTTGTTTTTATGTTTACAGAGTATTAGAACGTATGAATCATATGGATAAGAAGATCTTGATTGAACAGTTTATAAGTAGAACTGTTAACAAATACATAAATTACACGTCTGTCAAATTTAAAGAACCCACAAGACATTCTATAGAAAAAGCAGCTTAAAAGAACATTCGAATTTAAAACTTTTGTTAATACCAATACTACCATTTAGTAATGATATTAAAAATATACTGTAATAAACTGTCATAACGTTATCACATTATGTAATTATTAACTGTACAAATAATAATATTGTTCATATAAAACTTTCTGCGAAGTTATAAAATAAGGCAAGTACAGACATATTTTCTGTATAATCTACTCTCCTTCCGTCTCTTCTCCCCTCTCTCTCGCTCTCTATTTCTCCCGTTCTCTTCCCTCTCTCTTTCTCTCTCAACATCCGTCAAACTCTGTACCAAAAACTTTTATAAGTGTTAAAATTTTTTTTTAAATAACCAACATGTTTTTAAAAAAAAAAATTTTTATTTACGTTTTAACAACACAATTTATCTAGTCCTTTAATTTCTTCTAATCTCATCTATTTAATAAGCACTCTCTACAAATGGTAATAATTTTTTTCATGACTGTACAAATAAAAACTTTCTATAAAAATAAAAAGAATTATGTTTTATTTCATATGATTTTACAATTAATAATATTGTTAATTTATCATCATACCTAAGAAAATACATGTTTGATTAAATTATTTCAAAAAATTTAACTAATATAATCATTTTATAGAGCTCCTTGAAGAAAAATTTGACTGTTTCTTCAAATTTAAAACTTTTATATAGTTTTTTTAGCAGCAACTAGCAGTCAGATTAGAATATATTGTAGGATAGGACGTTAATGGTTTCTACCGTTTCGGACGATTTATTTTCGTCCCTCTTCAAGGTGTATTATTTGGTAATTATGATGACATCTCTCAGAAGATTCACCAATGTTAAATTCCTTTTCCTCGATGAGTGGTGGTCATCTATCAAAGACTCGGAATCGTGTTGAGAACCCGACGACGAATATATATAGTTTTTTTAGCAGCAACTGGCAGTGAGATTAGAATATATTGTAGAATAGGACGTTAATGGTTTCTACTATTATTATTCTACTAGTATAAACCATTTACGTCCTATCCTACAATATATTCTAATCTGACTGCCAGTTGCTGCTAAAAAAACTATATATATTCGTCGTTGGGTTCTCAACACGACTCCGAGTCTTTGATAGATGACCACCACTCATCGAGGAAAAGGAATTTAACATTGATGAATCTTCTGAGAGATGTCATCATAATTACCAAATAATACACCTTGAAGAGGGACGAAAATAAATCGTCCGAAACGTTGGATAAATAATTGGTATTTGTTTTTCTTTACTAGATGGGCAGTAGAAACAATTAACGTCCTATCCTACATTAAAACTTTTATGAATAACAATACAGCCATTTAATAATGATATTAAAAATATACTATAATAAACTCTCATAACGTTATCACATTATGAAATTATTATTTTCTCTTAAAAAGTTGTGAAATCTATCTAAAAAAACATATTACAAAAGTGTAAACTAAGGCAAGTACCTATTAGTCTCTCTCCCACCCGACCTCTCCCTCCCTCTCTTTCCGACCTCTCTCTCTCTCTCGCTCTCTCTCCCTCTGGCTCTCTCTCTATCTCTCCCTCTCTCTCAACATCCGGCAAACTGAGTACCAAAAACTTTAATGAGTGCTTAAATATTTTTTTAGAAGAAGCAACACGTTTTTTAAAAGCTATTTTTTTAATAAAACTTTCTACGAAAGTATAAAATAAGGTAAGTATAGACGTTTTTTCTGGATAATCTATAAAAAAACAACACAATTTATCTAGTACTTTTATTTCTTCGAATCTCATCTATTCAATAAACACTCTCTACAAATGGTAATAATTTTTTTCATGACTGTACAAATAATCTATAAAATAATAATATTTATGATTTTGTAAAAGAAATCAAATAAATACGAATGAAAAAGTCTTTTAATTCTTTGAGTCATTGTATCTGAACAAATTATATGTAAGTAAGTACATTCAAAAAATTGTTCACTGCAAATCAAATAAACGAAAGTTGTGAAATCAATTATCGATAGCCAAGTAACGCAAACAACTCTCGGAAACTACTGTATGACTGTTCTCAGAAATATATTCAAATTTGTTCATCTTTCTGAGCTATAGAAATTAAACACAAGAAAGTACTGAAATCAATTTATTGTAGTCAAGTACCGGCCATAAGTTAACTTGACTGACATAATAGAACTTTTCGTATCTGGCGTGTAAAATTACATTTTACGCCCACCTTGTAACTTCAAAATTATTCAGCCAGCGGGCATAAAGTACTACTTAGCGCCCAAGAGGCCCAATAGCTCACATACTCTTACAAAACTTTATAGAACCTACGCACTTTACGCCCGTGTGGGCGAAAATTATTTTAATTATATAACTATAATGCCTTCTCTTTATTTCTAAAATTATAAGAATTTGTTTAGATATTTACGAAAAGTCAAAGCCTATATAAAAAAATTACATAGTTACCAACACATCACTATTTTTCATGATTCTTTCTCAATTTTGAACTTTCTATAATATTACGCACCTTGGGAGGAAAAGAGAAGTCTAGAGCTGCTCTAGCAGGGGTAGTCCTGCGATCTCCCATACATACTTGGCGGGCCCGACGATTTGCAGTTTACCGGTGGGATACTTAAATATAGAATACAAAATATTTGCATAAATTCATTAACAATATTTATACCTATAAGTCTACTATAAATAATTACATTGGCTTTAATTTTTAATTGGTACCATTAAGTACAACATCCCTATATGTGCAGAATCATGATTTATTTTATTACCCACAATATTTTTCTTTGTGTTCGTCCTTTTGAAACGAGAATAAAATAAAAAATTCATATAAATTTATAGTCTACTTAAAAGTGCTTTACATTTTACTAATCGTTTTATAAGCAACCTATTGTGTATCCTTTTCCCGCGTGTAAATATTATATAAGATCTCATATCAGAATTTCAGACATCGCATATCTCGTATCAGATCTCATATGCGATATCATCTGCAATTTTATATATTATGGGATTACATATGAGATCTCATATGATACTTCCAGGCGGGTTTGCACTTTCTATTTAAAAACAGAGTGATAGATTCACGGATCAGTAGTTAATATCTAGAAGCAACCCAATTATACATTTTATCTGATCTTTAAACATATGAATAGTTATATGAAAATGACCATGTCTTACACCTTGAACTGCAAATCGTCGGGCCCGCCAAGTATGTATGGGAGATCGGAGGACCACCTCTGCTAGAGCAGCTCTAGAGTACTCTTTTCCTTCCAAGGTGCGTAATATTATAGAAAGTTCAAAATTGAGAAAGAATCATGAAAAATAATGATGTGTTGGTAACTATGTAATTTTTTAAAAAAAACGTGATTTGTCACGTGATAAATCACGTGATAATTTTCAGTAGGGCCCAGCTCTCAGAGTTCAGGGAGCATTGTTGAGGTAGTATTAAAACCAACTGTGGAAAAAAACCTTCCACCGAGTTGCCCCTCAAAAGAACTATGATTTCTCATACAGCATGTTGCGTTTGTAGAAACAAAAATAACTTGATATGTGTACCATTGACTGCAAGACTGCAATGTTTCAAAGAAATGCAAATCTTTATTCCAAAAGGCAATCGAGTTTGTACCGAGCTTTTTTTAATAAAAAAACGAGTTTTTGATGATGACCTGAAACTAATACAGATATAAGGTAACACGAGTTTTTAACTGCAGATGAAATATCTTTATTTTTTAAAAAAATTTCAGATTTAGCCTCGGAAACATTTTTAGATAAAATAAAATCATCAGAGCTTAGCGAAAAACAATTATTCTCTTTTACTAGTCTTTCGACTGATCAATTGCAAGAGTTGAGAAAATTATTAGTTTCCATGAGATCATCGGATTCTAGAGACGCTACACAAGCCCTGGTTATATGTTTATTTAAATTACGAACTGGATCGTCGAATAATTTTATTTCGTCTATTTTCGCAATAGAAAACGAAATAAAAGTTTCAAATTTGTGTGAATCAGTAATTAATTCATTTGAAAAAGATGTCCTACCGAAATATTTTGGAGTAAAAAGTATTAAAAGGGAGGATCTCATACGTGATCACACTTCCATTTATGCAAAAAAACTGTTTAAATTAGAGAACGAGCTTGTTTTGGTTTTTAATGGAACTTACTTACGTCACCAAAAAAGTAAAAATAATGAATACCAAAGAAAGACATATTCAGGTCAGAAGGAATATCTTTTGGCCAAGCCATTCACTATTTTCACCACAGACGGATTCGTTGTTAATGTCCCTGGTCCGTTTTTAGCCACAGGAAATGATGCAAGCATCATGAAGAAAGTAATGGATGATCCAGATGGTATAAGAACTATCATGAGAGAAGGTGATGTTTGCGTTGTAGATAGAGGTTTTAGGGATGTGATACCTTATTTAAAAAGTCTTGGCTTTAAAATTCTCATGCCTGCTTTAAAGGGAAATGGACCCAACTTGAGTACGACTGAATCGAATGAATCTCGTTACGTTACGAAATTGAGATGGGTGGTAGAGGCTGCTCATGGTATTCTTGGTAAAAAGTATAAGCTTCTTCACCAGCAATTATATAATAAACTTTCACTAAAAGCTGGTGCATATTATAGAATCGCATGTTTTCTCAACAACCTTTTTGGTAAGCCATTGAATAGCGATAAAGATGGCGGTGGCTTACAAGGTACAATCGAAAGAATGTTAAATTCTGATCAAAGTGAAAATACTTTAGGATTAGAAGCTGAAACAACCAGATGGTCTAGACGGCGCACTACTACGATCAAGCTAACATCCCATGAAATCATTGACTTTCCGGAGATGACTGAAAGAGATCTCAAAATATTTTTTTCAGGTACCTATCTATTAGGTCAAGCCGTATGTTATTTGGCTGAGTTAATGGATGATAGTAACAATATCAATTTGGAATATATTAAGATCAAACCAAATATCATTAAAGTATTAATAAGGTCCAGGCATATTAACAGTAAGACTCACAAATGCTACATCGAATACAAACCTAACTCAATTGGATACAGCGGTATCCTACGCCATGCGTGTGACTGTGCCAATGGATTACGAACTCTTTGATCCTGTTCTCACATTGCTGCAGTCATATATTATCTGAGTAATGCAAGATATAATTCAAAAATTATTAGACCAGCGACAGTTCTTTCCGAATTATTTACTACTTCAGATATTGGTCCTGTAATAGACGAAGATAGTGACGAAGAATAATAGTACATTTCAATACTAGTGCGAGGATTTGATTTTCCCCTCGTGTGACTGTTTGCACCCGAGCGAAGCGAGGGTGAAAAGGTCACACGAGGAGAAAATCAACTTCTCACACAAGTGTCGAACCGTATTTTTTGACACGACGTGCGAGAAGTGAGATTTTTGCACGCATCGTTTAACGCAGCGTGCGAGAAATTGAACTTCTCGCACGGAGTTTCAAAAAAATATTATAATTCAATATTAAAAATTATTACTCATGTAATTTTGTCAAATAGAACTTCTAAAAACAATTCTCGCAAGAATAAAGGCCAAATATGAAATGGTACATACTGATTTTATTGTTTTAATAAAAGCATAAAAATATTTATAACATATTTATAATAATTAATTTCTATTAGAAATATTTACTCATTTTTATTTATCTAGAAATGAATTTGAATAAAAATAATTAATTAAAAGGCTATATCAGGCCCTTTGTAGCTACCGACGAAGTAATACTCGATTCTAAAAATTTTTAGAATATTTTTGTACGCCCTAACACGTATTGAACAATCTTCTTTGAGGTTATGTTCCAAAAACATGATAAAAACACGAAAAAAATGTTTATAATTTGATTTTATAGTATTATTTGATGCAAAAATGGTAGTTCTGACAGTGGAATTCGAAGATATAGAAAGAAATTGAAAAAAAATTGTTCATAAACACTTATTTAGTTATTGGTTTTGGGACATGGGAAAAATGCTTAAAAAATCGGTTTTTTCGAATTTTGAGTATGTTCCGGCTCGAAAATGCAAATTCGGACACCCCCATTTGAAAGAACGGGAAAAAATACACAAAAAATCATTATTTACAAGTTAGCCAAAAATTACCTACATAACCTAAAAAATCATTGAAAAATTAAAAAATTTTTCCTGAGCTCAATTTTTTTTTTAAAAATCTGAAAAAAATCAGGCTGTTTTCTTGCTCAAAAACACACGTCCATGAATTTTTTCAGATTTTTTTAAAAAAAGGGTCGAGCGGAAAAAATTTTTTTCGAAATAATACGTTATTTAGGTTAGGAGACTCAAATCATCACCTAGGGAGCTGAAAATTTCGCTAAAGTGGTTTTCAATAATGTACTTTCGAATGGCCAATCCCAAAAAAAATCCAGGTGAGTGTTTATGCATACATTAAATCACTAATATTTTCAAAATTCGAATAAGTTAAAGCAAATTACAAAACTGTTTTAAATATCTCTATAGAATATTTTTAGAAATCATCTTTAACTAAATTCAAATGATATAAAATATGTATATATAATAAAATTTAAGTATTCGTAATATTTGTGAGAAGCAAGGGGACTCACAATAATAAAGCCACCCGATGTAATAAATTAAATACCTAATATTTTAAAATTCGTAAAAAAGTTAAAGCTAATTTCCAAACGGTACTGAATATATGTATATAATCTCAGTGAGAGGCAAGGGGACTCACAATAATAAGTCACCCCGACATAATAAATTCAAAACTAATTAAATTATATCTAATATCAAATATTTATATTTTAAATTTAAATTATTTCTTTACCTTTGTAAGAAGCAATGGGACTAACTATAATAAATGTGTATAATATTTTTATAAAATATTCATTAACTACATTACAATGACTTTAAATATGTAAGTAGTAAAACCGGAATCATTTTTTGTTAACTATGTGAGAGGCAAGGGGACTCACAATAATAAAGCCACCCAATGTAATAAATTAAATACCTAATATTTTTAAATTCGTAAATAAGTTATATCTAATTTTCAAACGGTATTGAATATATGTATATAATCTCGGTGAGAGGCAAGGGGACTCACAATAATAAAGCACCCCGATATTATAAATTAACTAATTAAGATTTTAAAAAATTCGAAAATACCTTAAAACGATTATTCCAAAATGTAGTGAATATACGAATAGCATATTTTCAAAAAAAAAGTCACCAACTAAAAGAAAATTATATCAAATATGTATACCTATATTATAAATTTAAAGTATTTCGTTATTTTTATGAGAGGCAATGGGATACACAATAATAAAACACCCAAATAATTAGATTTATGCATACATTAAATCACTAATATTTTCAAAATGCGAATAAGTTAAAGCAAATTACAAAACTGTTTTAAATATCTGTATAGAATATTTTTAGAAATCATCTTTAACTAAATTCAAATGATATAAAATATGTATATATAATAAAATTTAAGTATTCGTTATATTTGTGAGAGGCAAGGAGACTCACAATAATAAAGCCACCCGATATAATAAATTAAATACCTAATATTTTAAAATTCGTAAATAAGTTAAAGCTATTTTCCAAACGGTATTGAATATATGTATATAATCTGAGTGAGAGGCAAGGGAACTCACAATAATAAGTCAGCCCGACATAATAAATTCAAAACTAATTAAATTATATCTAATATCAAATATTTATATTTTAAATTTAAATTATTTCTTTACCTTTGTAAGAAGCAATGGGACTAACTATAATAAATGTATATAATATTTTTGTAAAAAATTCATTAACTACGTTAGAATGACTTTAAATATGTAAATAGTAAAACCGGAATCATTTTTTGTTAACTTTGTGAGAGGCAAGGGGACTCACAATAATAAAGCACCCAGATATTATAAATTAAGTAATTAATATTTAAAAAATTCGAAAATACCTTAAAACGATTATTCCAATACTATTGAATATACGGATAGCATATTTTCATAAAATGTCACCAACTAAAAGAAAATTATATCAAATATGTATATATTATAAATTTAAAGTATTTCGTTATCTTTATGAGAGGCAATAGGACAGGGCGGGGGGAAAAATTTGGAAATTTTTTTTTTTTAAAGTTTTAAACACATAAAATAATACTTTGGAATAAAATAAATTATAAATTGAAAAAATTGTAAAAAATAACTGGATAATGTTAATCATTAGGAAGTGAAAATAGCCAAAAGCATAAAAGTTTTGTAAAGAAAATGATTAGAAATGTAAAACTACATAAAGTAGTATTCTTTCGAAAAATTAATTATACATTTTAAGAAAACCAAAAATATACTAAATTAAAAAATAGACTTTTGAATACGATGTTAAACGATTAAATAAAATTTTGAAAAAAAGAATAGCGAATTCGGTTTCATTCAGTTTCCAATAATTTAGTTTCGTACTTAAAACTTTTCGTATATTTTATATTTCAAAATTAATTATTTCTAAATAAATATTTTTAGGATTATTTATATTCTTAAAATTTATCCAAAGAATAATATTATTTTCGACTTATTATAAATTAATGTGCTGAACCAGTTTTTGCGGTTGAACACATAAGAACAATTGCTTCCTTCTAGGGGAAGCTTTATGATAATAAAAACAAATTTTTTCGAGGAAACTGGGACAACATGTACAATGATTTTATACGACATTCTGAATAGAACTAGACTATTTTTAGAAAATGTGCCTGTATGTAGACCAATTGTGATCGAATAGGCTTATCTTATTGTTTTTATTTACTTATCTCGGCAAAATATTGCTTTTTTCCAAATAGATTTGTTTTTGCTTTATACCAATTTTTCGATTTTTTTTTAATTTTAAAGCTAATATTGCCAAAGTGACGTCCGCAACAGTTGCGTACTTATTCTTTTTTTCTTTTTTTAATAATTATGCTTAAATTTTTGGGGAATTAGTCGAACCCGAATTTTTATTAGAAGGTCTTGAGTATCGATCCACTCCGCGAGCTTCGGAGTAGACCTTTTTACCGACGCCTTGCGGTAGCCAATCCGCGAGCCCGAACGCTCGCCCCCAACCGTCACCGAGGTATTCACTTCACTCCAAAATTTCGGAGCAGGACTTGCTCTCCGCGCTCCGTCGGAGATGGATCTCCTGGTCCCGCCAGGCTCTCGCCTCCTCGCCAACAGGCCTATAGGCATGGAGTGCCCGGACCCTCGTCAAGCGCGGCCATTTGCGCCGCTCAGGCTAAAAGAGGGTGGCGCTTGCCGAGCCACGCTCGGTGTCACCAGGGTAGGCCAGGATCGACCTGGAGAGTCTCGCGAGCCCGCGAAACAAACGACGCGACCGCGTCACTTCTGTTCACTTAATTACTCCATTTGCCTTAATATTTCTATTTTATCTTGTTCTACCGTTTTTAAAGTATTTTCTTTTATATTTAATTCTACTTGTACATAATCATTTTTATTACCTAATCTTATCCATTTCCTCTCATACTCTCCGACAGCTGAGCTTACGTCAAAAGTGTTATTAATGCAGTAAAAGAAGGATATAATTCCCTACAATTAAAAAACCGCTGCCAATTCATTGGCACGTAGCTTCCTCAAACTTAATTTACTGATTCCTTTAATTAATTTTTAATTCCAATATTTAAAATTTAATACTTTAGAAAGACAGAAATAACAAAACTCTAACATAATTTATTCAAATTTTTATAGATTATACATTTCCACAAAATTTCACATACATAAAATATACATCACAATTGCCTATAAATTTGCAACTGATATTTAGAGCTCTATGTATTTGAATGTAATTTATAGCATTCGAAACATAATTAAATTCCCTATATTTTCTAAAAAAAATTAATTTTCTAGCTATCACGGTTCTTTTGTTATTAACAGAAATGTAAAAATTTAAAAATTAAAAAAGATGAGCTTTGGATGTTCAACTATTAGGATAGTAAAATTGTTTTATACGCTTCAAAATTCATTGTACAGGTATATTATTGATAGTTCTCGGCAGAGTTTTTTTGGCAAAATGATTGGTTCATAATTTTCAGAGATATTAAAAACTAAAATTATCTTCTTATAAATTAAATTAAATTTAATTATAAACTAAATTAAACAAAAATTATAAATTAATCCTCAAGAAATGGATTTCAAAAATGTCTAGAAAAATTTTAACCTCAAATATCTCTGAAATTTATGAACCAATCACTTTGCCAAAAGAACTCCTCCGAGAAGCATCAATAATATACCTCTACAATGAATTTTGAAGCGAATAAGACAATTTTACTCTTGTAATAGTTGAACATATAAAACTCATTTTTTTTCATTTTTCAATTTTTACGTTTTTGTTAATAACAAAAGAACCGTGATAGCTAGAGAAATAATTTTTTTAGAAAATATAGGTAATTTAATTCTCTTTCGAATACCACCCACCCCATTTAGATGCATAGAGCCGTTCTCGAGAAATTACGATTTAAAAAAAAATTGAAAAAAATTTTAACCTCAAATATCTTCGAAATTTATGGATCAATCCTTTTGCCCAAAGAACTCACTCGATTGATATACAAAATCTACCCCTACAAAGAATTTCAAAGTGATTAAGCCGATTTTACTATAGTTATTGAACGACAAAAAAAATCACTTTTTTTTATAAATTATTTTTTTTCTCAAAAAATAATGAATAAAAAAACCTAAAAATTTAGTAAGTTATAGTACTTAATATCCTTTATAACCAAAAAAATATTCATGTTAATATCTTTTTTTAATTTCGAAATATAACCTATTTACAAAAAATTACGTTTTCATCAATAACTTATGACGAAATATAGCTACCGACTTTTTTTTTTTTAAATTGTAGATAATTTTATCCTACATACAGAGAATTCATGATATATAAACAATATTTGTTCTAAATATTAAAAAAATCGAAAACAAAATTTTGAAAATAAAAAAATGGCTATAAAAAAAAAATTAAATTTTACAAAAATAGAATATTGACCCCAATTGTGGAAGCAAAATCTAAAAAAATGATCACTCTCCCGTTAAAATCGGTTGAGTGGATCATGAGATATCAGTGTATACGGACATACATACACACACACACATACACACACACACACACACACACACACACACACATATCCATACGGACATTTTCTAAAAATAGTGTATTTCGATTCCAAATTTGCTGAATAACATTTCTAACACATTATCTCATAAACTTTTTTTTTTACTATCACAAAGCTTCCTCTATGAGGAAGCAAAATGACGATGCAAGCTTTACTCAGTTCATAGTAATTGGTGGAAACACGATTTTTCGTGAATAGGTTATATTAAAAAAATTTAATAGTATGCTAATTTTTCGAGAGGAAAAAAATTATTTGCAGAAAAAATCTAGGTATTCTTTACAGCATTTACAACAATGAGTACACGCAGTGTACTCTTTTTCTTTTCATATATTTAAAGAAAAATCCGTGTGTTTTGTTATAGTCAACATTCATTCGGCCTTAAATTTTAAGTATTTTGGCAATACGCATTCAATTATAATGGCCGAATGTATTTCACGCGCCGTTGCTATCGCTTGAATGTTAAAGTATACTAAAAGTTCTAAATTTTGACTGACGATATAACGATATAAAAAACGAGGGGTCAATCAATGCACGATTTTGCATACCTATTCGTCGGTACTTATTCTAATTTTGTAGAAAATTTCATACCAATTTTTAGATTTTTTATATTATATTTTTCCATATTTTAATACTTGGGAGCCAATATTATTGCTTATGTATTATGTTATGAAGGTGAGAATTAAATAATAAGATATGAAAAACTGTGCAACAAGCAGGACGCGAACTAAGGGACTCGCAGTCTATATATAGTATATAGTATATACTATCTATAGTGTAGATAGTGACAGGATAGTATAGATAGTGTACTACACATAGTTCCACGGTCAAACCATAAAGCTAACGTCTTCTTAATTATTCTTTTGCTGAGTCGTTGGACCTTTGCATTTCACGTTGTCTGAACGTCGAAGGAAACTACCATGACAATTATTAACTCTCTGGAATCAAGATGAAATTTATTATAATTTAAAAAAAGTTGATTATTAGTATTGGTCAATTTTCAGTTATTGCTGAAGATGTGATTCTTGAAAACAGTTAAAATTATCCATTATTTCAAAAACTAAATGTTTATAACTATATTTAGACCTTACTTATTGATGAAAACATGATTTTGCGTTAAGGGTAGAGACCACTTCAAAACTACCAAAAAATAGTTTTTTTTTTGCTTCCTCATAGAGGAAGCTTTGTAACGGTGAGAAAATTTTTCGAAAAAAAAATGTTCAAAAAGATGTTTTAAGGCGATATATGTGTATATTAATTGATTTTGATCATTTTTGTTTTCGTGTGTGTGTGTGTGTGTGTGTGTGTGTGTGTGTGTGTGTGTGTGTGTGTGTGTGTGTGTGTGTGTGTGTGTGTGTGTGTGTGTGTGTGTGTGTGTGTGTGTGTGTGTGTGTGTGTGTGTGTTTGAACTCTTCATATCTCCGAAACGAATCGACCGATTTTCGTCGGGTAAAGCTTATCCTCTTCGTCTCGCGGGAAAAGAAAGGTACCTTAATGGATTTGAGTTTTTATTGATTTTCTTTTGTTTTATAAGCAAAAAACGATTCTGAATTTTTAGTTTTTTTGATTTTTTTATATCTTACAGTCATTATTACATAATATAATAAACTTCTCTTGGTATTTAAATTACCTATATTTTCCTTTTTTAAAATTTAAAATATCTTCACTCTGTCAATTGTTATTAAGGAAAACTTTTTTATACTTCATAAATTAATTTCTCAAAAAAATAATGTATTTATCGACTTGAAATAAATAACCAGTTATTACACTAATTGAAGACTATATGTGGTAAAAATTTCAAGAGATTATCTTCATTTGTTTTAAAAAAAAAAATTATTTTCCAAAAACGAATTTTGAATTTTTAGTTTTTTTGATTTTTTCATACCTTATAGTCATTATTGCATAATATAATAAACTTTTCTTGAAAGGTATTTAAATTACCTATATTTTCCTTTTTTAAAATTTAAAATATCTTCACTCTGTCATTTCTTATTAAGGAAAACTTTTTTATATTTCATAAATTAATTTCTCAATATAATACTTTATTTATCGACTTGAAATTTTAACCAGTTATTACACTAATTTAAGACTATATGTGGTTAAAATTTCAAGAGATTATCTTCATTTGTTTTTTAGAAAAAAATTATTTTAGAAAAAATTTGCGTTTTAGTTGTCGCACGATAACTAGAGCAAAAATTATCCAATCGTCCTGAAATTTGGCAAAGATGTAGCTTTTATGTACCTTCAGATCGAGTCCGTTGCCCAAAAAAATCGGTCCATTACGAAAAAAGATATTTGAAATTAAAAATTTTTAAAAAAAATTTTTTAATCGCATTTTCTCAGAGATTACTTGATTTATCGACTTAAAATTTTAAACACTTATTAAACTTATAGAAGACTATATTTGGTTAAAATTTCAAGAGATGATCTTCATTTGTTTTTTAGAAAAGAATTACTTTATAAAAAATTTGCTTTTTGGTTGTCGCACGATAACTACAGCAAAAATTATCCAATCGTCCTGAAATTTGGCGCAGATGTACCTTTTATATACCTTCAGATCGAGTTCGTTGCCCAAAAAAATCGGTCCATTACGAAAAAAGATATTGGAGGTTAAAAACTTTTTTAAAAAATTTTTGAATCGCATTTTCTCAGAGATTACTTGATTTATCGACTTAAAATTTTAACCACTTATTAAACTTATAGAAGACTATATTTGATTAAAATTTCAAGAGATGATCTTCATTTGTTTTTTAGAAAAGAATTATTTTATAAAAAATTTGCCTTTTTTGCTCGTGTCTGGGTAGCTGGAGAGAATCATTCAAGTCCTTGTTCAAAATCGAAGCATTGCTCTCCTTATTTAATAAACCAAAGAATGCTAGATGACATACGTTCTATTGGTTTAAGTTTTGAAACCTTAGAGAGAGTTTGTGTAAAATGAACATGCAGATTTGTGTACGTCTGCATTTCAATTCCAGTTGAAAGCACTGCATAAAAAAGCCATGCCCTCAAGGATAATATACTCTCCAGAGTACTTGTCAAGATGTACATGAAGTACACTCTGCTATGTCAAGTAACAATCTATTTAAAATAGCAGTGTCTTATGGTGGTATATGGTAAAGAAGAAGTTATCGCTCGCTGCATGGTATTGGAATCGCTGTAGACATTATCACTGAACTTGTGGATTTTGAAGTTCTTTCCAAGTTTTAGTCCTACTCTATTGCTGCTGCTGTATTATAATCAGCATCCGACAAGTACATTGGCAGGCATGCTATAATTTTTTACTTAAGTGTGAGATTTATTTCTCAGGATTTGATGAAACACGTGTTGACAGTTGGTAAAGTTTATCCAAGCACTTACAGATTTATTGAAATGTGCGATGCTATGTAAGGAAGCTGACATAGTAAGAAGTAGCACCATTTTAAAGAATAGAAGTACGCCAACAATACAAGTATGAGCTCCATTACAAAGAAAATAAAGATTTGTCTCATAAAGTAGATTTTTTTTTAAATCTGATAGTAAACATAACCAAGCCGATCATTTCAGTGATACATCTCGTTTTTAAATTACATTAAACTTTAAATGCATTTTTCTCACTATTGAAATATTCAATATTCAAAATGTTCCCACCGTCTTAAATTTTTATGTATCCTCCTAAAAATTGTTAGTGCATATTCTTTAATACATTTCAAATAATTCTATCCAATGTTTCTTTTAATTTTATTTATATTGTTTTTTTATAATTATAAAATAAGTTTAAAATTTAACAAATTTTTAGTGTATTTTAAAAAATCATTATTATAAGCCAAATAAAAAAAATAATCACTTTAACTCAAATACCTCCAGGTAAATTTTGAGCATTTACTATAAAAATGATGTACGTTCAACCCCAAAAGGCTTTGACAAAAATTTTAACGGCTGGAACTTTTTCAGTTTTATATATATTTAACCACTCTTTTAACAATAACTTAAATAATTGTGAATAAAAAGTCTTCAAAATTGGTGAAAATTTCTACTTTTATGTACTATACAATATGCTAGATGAAAATATTAATTTAGGTACCAGGAAAAAAAAATTTTCTCAAATGGTCTCTACCCTAACAGGCTATATTTTGAGAATATAAATGGTTATCGTTAAATAAGCGTAAATGACAAGGGATTGGAAATAAGAAATTTCGACAAATACATTTCACTTTATTTTCATTCAATACATTAATAATTGATATACATTAATATTTGTTTCATTAACAGTTGTTCAGTAGCATTAAGACACTTTTTATGACTGCGGATTTCCTGTAAAAAAAGAAAAGTATGAGTACTTATAAATTTACTAAAACCCGCAAATTAACATTACAAATACTTCACAAAAATGTTGCTGCTTACATCAGAACTTATTGATAAACATACGTAATATTATAATATATACTCTAAAAAAATACTCCAGCTACCGAGTATGAATGTACATAGATAGAATCATATGTTTCTATGTATAATCATACATATATTTATACACGACTATACTTGCTAATATACAAACATGTATTTTTATACAGAGAGAAAATCCATGTATGATCATGTAGGTATAAATCATGTATGGTTATATTTGTCCATCAAAGCTTTTCATACATAGGTATATATCGACGCTTCTTACGAAGACTATGGGGTATTTACGAAGACTAACACATTTCTTAAAACTGCAACGAAAACTAGCATAATTCATGACTTTGCACCGAATACTAGTACAATTCGAGAGTTTGTGACGAAAACTAGCATTATTAACGAGTTTGCGTCAAATACTAGTACAATACGCAAGATTGCGACGAAAAGTAGCATGATTCATGAGTTTGCGACGAAAACTAACACTGCGCGTGGCTGTGCTAATTTAAGTTATAGGCATTGGAACGTGCTAGTCTTCGACGCGAATCAATGAGATGTGCTCGTGTCTTCGCCGCAAACGCTTAAATAGACTAAAACTTCGAAAACTAAATCGTGCTAATTTTCGCAAGGGGCGTCGATATGATCATACAAGATCATATATAAATCATTTATTTCCAGATTTAGTGGACAAAATTGAGAAAAAAGTTCCCTTATAATTTTTTTTTCTTTGTTTTTTATTTCTCGGTTGATTATAATTTGTCAGAGGTCGTTTGTACATTATCGACGTATTTCTGGCAAGGGAAAGCAGTGTTTGATGCTTACAAGGCATGAAGTTGCGAATCGAATTGTTCATTAAAAACCTTATGAGAAAAAAAGAAACGTAGAATCAACTACGTCTTCTCGAAGCTCTAACATTGAAAAGTTCAGTAAGTGAATATTAAATCGAATCTATGTTTGATAATGATGTGAAAATTATTTAAATCAGTTTCGTAGAAATCTCTTTTGCGTTTCGTAATCGTTCCAAAAATTTTATTTTAACTGAGCACTGATCTAAAATCGAGTGGAGCGTACCGTCGTGCTTATTCTCTAAATTTGTATCAGTGAAATTCACTGAAAATCAGTTATAAGTATACCAAATCAACTGAAATTTCAGTTAATTTTTAATTTCCACTGAATATTTCACTTGATTTGGTATACTCATAACTGATTTTCAGTGAATTTCACTGATACAAATTTAGAGAGATGCATTAAAAACAAAAAACGTAATCTCAGTTTTTTGCGTGTATCTGCTAAATAATGATGGACTAAATTTAATACCTACCCCGTTTATACCAAAAAGAATATTTCAAAAATATAATTTGCGATTACGTTTCCATTACTAAATGGACGACTCAAAAAGAACCGGAGGAGCGATTATATCTATTTGCAAGAAATGAAATATAAACCAAGATTAAATAAATAGATTAAGTACTTTAAAGTAAAATAGAAATGTGAAAATTTCAGGAAACAAATACAATCTATTTCCCTCTTCTAAAATTCTTCAACTTTTCGGCATTCGACAACATTTCATTGTTGCGGTATAAACCATCTAAACGAAGGGAATTATCTTCTTAATTATTGTATTATTAACATTTAAATAAAAGAAACATCAGCGAATTTTGCTTTAATTCTGGCAAAAGCATAACAATCTACATCTTGACCACTGAAAAACAAATGGTACACACCGGCATTGCAGTATTCCCTACGATAAATACACGGACTATCATATTTTTATTAAAATTTCGTTTTGAGTTATTTTAACGTGGTTCTTTCATGAAACCCTAGTTAAAGCAGTGCTAAATGAAGAGGGTACCTTAAATTAAAAAAACCATAGTTGAAATGTGATTTATTTATTTAAAATGATAGAAATAGTCAATGTATTGTAAATAAACTGTATTTTACATGACTAAGATAGCTTTTTTAACAAAATATCGATATTTTAGAAACAGCACAAACTATTATTGATAAAACATCTTAATCTTTTTTGTTTCTTAACCGATTTTAATTTTCAAGGTGTCATTTTTGTCATTTTGTTCTTTAAGTAATTTAATTTGGACTTGCCCAAGGAAAAATTTTAAATTATTCAAAACCAAGAAAGTTATAGCCAATTAAAAAGATAGTATATAAGAGGGTGACAAATACGCGATCTGAGGCATTCTTTATTTGCTCCCGTGGTGCGTATACGATTTTTTTGCCTGGCGAGACCGAAAATACAACCTTCGCAATTGGGCGACCGGGCACTTTCGGCCTGTTAGGCAAAAAAATATTTTTTTAAACCGTGCATGAATTTATAAATAATTGGCTATAACTTTATTGGTTTTGAATAATTTTAAATTTTTCCTTCGACAAGTCCCCATGAAATTACTTAAAGAACAAAATGAGACCTTGAAAATTAAAATCGGTTAAGAAACAAAAATGATTAATATGTTTTATCAATAATAGTTTGTGCTGTTTCTAAAATATCGATATTTTGTTAAAAAAGCTATCTTAGTCATGTAAAATACAGTTGATTTACAATACATTGACTATTTCTATCATTTTAAATAAATAAATCACATTTCAACTATGGTTTTTTAATTTAAGGTACCCTCTTGATTTAGCACTGCTTTGACTAGGGATTTATGAAAGAACTACCTTAAGATCAAAATAATCGTTTTTTTTCATTTGTGATTAATGGATTATCTAACCTACCGTTTCGAATAGCATTATCCAGTGTATAGACATTACAGTATACAAGCGAACATTACAGTATACTCTAATAGAATTTTGAGAGTGTAAATACAATCTATTGCGCTTTTCTAAAAGTCATAACCTTTCACTTATATGAAAAATTGGTGTATTACGGTATCAAACACATAAAAGAAGTAATCGCTATTAGCAAATTTAGCTAATCCACTTCTCCTAATCTACATTTACATTGTTCCATTATCCACCGTACAAAAATGGTACACTTGGACATTGCAGTAACTACTTTCAATTTTAAAGGACTCATCAGGTTTGCATAGCAGTTTCCCTTTGGATTGAATTTGTACGCGATTAATCCTAATTAAAAACTGAAATACGGTAATTTCATATTTAACTTCATTCCTACGCTGCATTTAGTAATGCATTGCCCAGTGTATACACATGATACACGCGGACATTGCAGTACTGTATTAGATAAAAATTTTGAGTGTACATAAAATATATTCTGTTGTTCGAAAAGTCATCTACCTCCATTTTTAAGACGAATTTGAGTGTTACGGTATCAAACTCAAAAAAGGGCAATACTTACCCGCAAATTTATCGAAGCCACTATTTACGAGGGTCATTTGACAAGTACCTAGCCTCACCGCCAGATGGTGCCACTATCGCACCAGAAATACACTACAGTGCAGTATCTTCCTGTAAACGGTTACAGACGAAATTTCAGCCGGATCGGAGTTGTAGTTTATTTTTGAGAGCGTGTGAAAGCAAATGTGTCCGTTGATTTTTGAAAAAATGGAGAAAGAACAATATCGGTCGGTGATTCGATTCTTGTTTTTGGAAGGGAAATCGCGCAGTGAAATTAAAGAACGCTTGGATGCAGTGTATGGGGATGCTTCTCCTTCGATGGCGACCGTTAAATTTTGGTATAACGAGTTTCAACGTGGTCGTACGTCGGTTTTTGAAGATCCACGCCCAGGTGCTCCGAAAACAGCCACTACGGAGGAGAACGTGACAAAAATACACGATATCGTTTTGTCAGACCGCCGATTAAAGGTGCACGAGATAGCTGCGATAGTAGGCATCTCAGAAGAATGCGTGTGGCATATCCTACATGAGATTTTAGGCATGAGGAAGCTGTCAGCAAGGTGGGTGCCGCGTTTGCTGACTGCAGACAATAAGCGCATCCGTGTGACCAGTTCAGAGCAGTGTTTGGAGCTGTTTAATCGCAATCCAAAAGAGTTTTTACGTCGTTACGTGACCGTCGACGAAACATGGATTTACTACTACACTCCAGAGACCAAGGAGCAGTCAAAACAGTGGATCTTACCCGGTGAACCTGCTCGGAAGAAGGCGAAGACGGTCCCGTCGGCCGGAAAGGTGATGGCCACTGTTTTCTGGGATTCTCAAGGTGTGATTTTTATTGACTATCTGAAGAAGAGCAAAACGGTCACAGGACAGTACTACGCCGAACTATTGAGCCGATTTGACGCCGTGTTAGAAGAAAAATGGCCCCATTTGTCTAAAAAGAAAGTGCTTTTCCACCACGATAATGCACCGGCCCACACTTCTGCACTCGCCACGGCTAAATTGGTCGAATTACGCTACGAACTGCTGCCCCATCCACCGTATTCTCCAGATTTGGCTCCGTGCGCCTTTTTTTGTTTCCGAACCTAAAAAATTCGCTCGCCGGGAAGAGATTCCACTCCAATAACGAAATAATCGCCGCCACGGAGGCCTATTTTGCAAACCAAGAGAAAACATTTTTTTCAACGAGGTTAAAAAAATTGGAACACCGCTGGACCAAGTGTATTCAACTAAAAGGAGACTACATTGAAAAATAAATTTTATTTTTTGTAAAATTTTGGTGTTTTCATTTGTAGGCTAGGCACTTATCAAATGACCCTCGTATAACCTACATTTTAAGTATTGCATTATCCACTATACAGAAATGGTACACTCGAGCATTGCAGTACTCCCAAAGGTAAGTACATTCGATTCTAAAGGACTCATCAGATTTCCATAGCCGTTCCCTTTGAGCTGCATTGGTACGCGAATAATCGTAATTAAAAAAGTCAAATAGGGTAATTTTTCGTTTTATTTTATTCCCATACTGCATTTAGTACTGCATTGCCCTGTGCAGAAATGATACACGTGAACATTGCAGTACTGTATTTAAGAACATTTGGAGAGTGTAAATACGATCGACCTGGTCCTCCTAAAAGACTTCTACCTATACTTGTATGACAAATTTGCGTAGTACAGTATCAAACACATAAAAGGGGACAGCCATTAGCAAATTTAGTTAAGCCACTTTTCCTAACGTACATTTGGAGTATTCCATTACCCACTGTACAAAAATAGTACACTCGAGCATTGCAGTACTCCCTTAAGTAAATACATTTAACTCTAAAGGACTCATCAGATTTGCATAGCGGTTTCCCTTTGGGTTGTATTCTACCGTGATATATCGTAATTAAAAAAGTCAAATAGGGTAATATTATGTTTCACATTAGTCCTATGCTGCATTTAGTGCGGCATTGCCCACTGTACATACAGGATACACGCGAATATTGCCGAACTGTATTAAAGAAAAATTTTGAGTGTAAATATAATCTATTTTGTTGTTCTAGAAGTATTCTACCTCCACTTGTATGACGAATTTGAGAGTTATGGTATCAAACACAAAAAAAGGGTAATACTTATCCGCAAATTTAGCTAAGCCTGCACTTTTTATAACCTACATTTTGAGTACTGCATTACCTACTGTACATAAATGGTACACTCGAGCATTGCAGTACTCTCTTAGGTAAATACATTTGATTCTACAGGACTCATCAGATTTGCATACCCGTTTCCCTTTGGGTTGTATTCTAGCGTGACATATCGTAATTAGAAGGTAAAATAGGGTAATTTTATGTTTCACTTTATTCCTAGGCTGCATTTAGTACTGTATTACCCACTGTATATACATGATATACGCGAATATTGCAAAACTGTATTAAAGAATAATTTTGAGTGTAAATACAATCTGTTTTGTTCTCAAATACAATTTATTTTCTTCTTCTATACAGCTTCTACCTACCCTTTTATGACAAATTTGCGTATTACAGTATCAAACACATAAAAGAGGACAACCATTATTAGCAAATTTAGTTAAGCCACTTTTTCTAACCTACATTTGGAGTATTCCATTACCCACTGTACAAAAATGGTACACTCGAGCATTGCAGTACTCCCTTAAGTAAATACATTTGACTCTAAACGACACATTAGATTTCCATAGCCGTTTCCCTTTGGGTTGCATTCGTTCGCGATTAATCGTAATTAAAAGGTGAAATAGGGTAATTTTATATTTCACATTATTCCTATGCTGCATTTAGTACTGCATTGCTCACTGTACATACGTGATACACGCGAATATTGCCGAACTGTATTAAAGAAAAATTTTGAGTGTAAATACAATCTATTTTGTTTCTAAATACAATTTATTTTCTTTTTCAAAA
Organism: Torymus aiolomorphi; assembly: GCA_036365515.1. Taxonomy (NCBI): domain Eukaryota; kingdom Metazoa; phylum Arthropoda; class Insecta; order Hymenoptera; family Torymidae; genus Torymus; species Torymus aiolomorphi. The sequence goes on along the minus strand of CM070873.1, from coordinate 5,018,214 downwards.
CTGCTTCTATCTACACTTGTATGACAAATTCACGTGTTAAAGTATCACACACATAAAAGAGGCTAATCATTATTAGCAAATTTAGCTAAGCCATTTTTTATAAGCTACAGTTTAAGTATTGCATTACCCACTGTACATAAATGGTACACTCGACCATTGCAGTACACCTTTAAATAAATACTTCCGATTCTAAAGGACTCATCCGATTTGCATAGTCCCTTTCAAGTTAGCCCCTTTTTAGTTTCCCTCTAGGTTGCATTTGTACGCGATTAATCGTAATTAAAACGTAAAATAGCGTAACTTAATGTTTAACTTCATTCCTATGCTGCATTTCGTACAGCATTGCTTAGTGTATAGACATGATTCTTATTATTTTATTCATCTCAAAAGCTTCTACCTACATTTATGTGACAAATTTGCGTGTTACAGTATCAAACATAAAAAAGAGGGTAATCGTTATTAGCAAATTTAGCTAAGCCTGCACGTTTATAACCTACATTATTAGTATTGCATTACCCACTATACAGAAATGGTACACTCCTTTAGGTAAATACATTTGATTCTACAGGACTCATCAGATTGGAATAGCCGTTTCCCTTTAAGTTGCATTGGTAGGCGATTAATCGTAATTAAAAAAGCAAATAGGGTAATTTTTCGTTTCACTTTATTCACATACTGCGTTTAGTACTACATTGCCCAGTGTAGATATGGTACACGCGGATATTGCAGTACTGTATTTAATAACATTTTGAGTGTGTAAATACGATCGACTTTGTTCTCCTAAAAGGCTTCTACCTACACTTGTATGACAAATTTGCGTATTACAGTATCAAGCACATAAAAGAGGACAACCATTATCAGCAAATTTAGTTAGGCCACTTTTCCTAACCTACATTTGGAGTATTGAATTACCCACTTACATAAATAGTACGCTCGAGCATTGCAGTACTCCCTTAAGTAAATACATTTAACTCTAAAGGACTCATCAGATTTGCATAGCGGTTTCCCTTTGGGTTGTATTCTACTGTGATATATCGTAATTAAAAAAGGCAAATAGAGTAATATTATGTTTCACATTAGTCCTATGCTGCATTTAGTGCGGCATTGCCCACTGTACATACAGGATACACGCGAATATTGCCGAACTGTATTAAAGAAAAATTGTGAGTGTAAATATAATCTATTTTGTTGTTCTAGAAGTATTCTACCTCCACTTGTATGACGAATTTGAGAGTTATGGTATCAAACACAAAAAAAGGGTAATACTTATCCGCAAATTTAGCTAAGCCTGCACTTTTTATAACCTACATTTTGAGTACTGCATTACCTACTGTACATAAATTGTACACCGAGCATTGCAGTACTCTCTTAGGTAAATACATTCGATTCTACAGGACTCATCAGACTTGCATACCTGTTTCTCTTTGGGTTGTATTCTAGCGTGACATATCGTAATTAGAAGTTAAAATAGGGTAATTTTATGTTTCATTTTATTCCTAGGCTGCATTTAGTACTGCATTACCCACTGTATATACATGATATACGCGAATATTGCAAAACTGTATTAAAGAATAATTTTGAGTGTAAATACAATCTGTTTTGTCCTCAAATACAATTTATTTTCTTCTTCTATACGGCTTCTACCTACACTTTTATGACAAAGTCAAGTGTTAATGTATCCAACACATAAGAGAGGGTAATCGCTATTAGCAAATTCAGCTAAACCTGCACTTTTTATAACCAGATTCTGAATATTGCATTACCTAATGTTTAAAAATGGTACACTCGAGCATTGAGTACCCTTGGGTACTCATTGGAGCATTGCATTACTCCCTTAAATAAATACTTTCGAGTATAACTGTCTCATCAGATTTTCATATGCGTTTCCCTTTGGGTTGCAGTCGAGCGCGAGTAAGTGTAATTTAAAATGCCGAATAGGATAATTTCATGTTTTACCTAATTCCTGTGCTGCATTTAGTACTGCATTGCCCAGTGTATGTGTTTTCCTATCTACAGGTACAAATTCGTGTTTAGCATGAAAGTAAATGTGGGAATAGGAAGATTTAATTTCCACAGCATACTACTTTCTTTTGCGGGCATGTAACGTTTGACACTGCCTACTTTAATCCTCCATCTGAATTAAACTTTATGGTAAACTGGTAGGTGCGCTAAAGAAGAACTTATCACAGGGACATTTTGATTGTTAGTGTTAGCACAGCCTGAAATTCAAATTCTTTAATTCCTGACCTTAATAAGATCAAGAGAAGCCGTCAAGGTTCGAGGTATGCGCTTATTTGAATGAATGATGACCATAGCCACAACCTTTTTGATAGATTTGAGCGTGATCTGAAGGCCGACCACCCCGATTCTCGATCCGATCCAGATCGAAATTGATGATCTAGGCTACAGGTTAATGCATGGATACGTTGAACGACTAACGTTGATCTTCGTCTGATAGATTTAGCACAGCCTGAAAGCCGAATACTTTAATTCCTGACCTGAATAAGATCAAGAAAAGCCGTCAAGGCGACAGGCATGTGCTTATTTGAATGAATGATGACCGTAACCTAAACCTTTTTGAAGGATTTTGCATCACCTGAAAGACGACCACCCGCTTCTCTATCCGACCCAGATCGAAATGGACGATCTAGGCTACAGGTTAATGCATGGATACGTTCAATGCGTTATTTTGACATTCGTCTGATAGATTTAGCACAGCCTGAAAGTCGACTACTTTAATTCCTATCCTGAATAAGATCAAGAAAAGCCGTCAAGGCTAGAGGTATGTACTTATTTGAATGAATGATGACCCTAACCCAAACCTTTTTTGAGGGATTTTGCATCACCTGAAAGCCGACCACCCGATTCTCGATCCGATCCGGATCGAAATGGACGATCTAGGCTACAGGTTAATGCACGGATACGTTGAACAAGTATAACGCTGACCTTCGTCTGATAGGTTTAGCAGAGCCTGAAAGCCGACTACTTTAATTCCTAACCCGAATAAGATCAAGAAAAGCTTTCAAGGCTACAGGTATATGCTTATTTGAATGAATGGTGACCATAACCCAAACCTTTTTTGAAGGATTTTGCATCACCTGAAAGCCGACCACCCGATTCTCGATCCGATCCAGATCGAAATGGACGATCTAGGCTATAGGTTAATGCACGGATACGTTGAGCAGGTAACGCTGACCTTCGTCTGATAGGTTTAGCACAGCATGAAAGCCAACTACTTTAATTCCTAACCCGAATAAGATCAAGAAAAGCCGTCAAGGCTACAGATATGTGCTTATTTGAATGAATGATGACCATAACCCAAACCTTTTTTGAAGGATTTTGCATCACCTGAAAGCCGACCACCCGATTCTCGATCCGATTCAGATCGAAATGGACGATCTAGGCTACAGGTTAATGCATTGATACGTTAAGTGAGTTATTTTGACATTCGTCTGATAGGTTTAGCACAGCCTGAAAGTCGACTACCTCAATTCCTGACCTGAATAAGATCAAGTAAAGCAGTCAAGGCTACAGGTACGTGCTTATTTGAATGAACGATGACCGTTACCGCAACCTTTTCTGATGGATTTCCCATCACCTGGAAGCCGACCACTTCAACTCTCGATCCGATTTAGATCGAAACGGACCATCTAGGCTACTGGGACATTTATAGATATTTAAACGAATGATGTATCGTCGGTACCTTTCTTGAAATAGATTTAGCATAACCTGAAAGCCGATTACTTCAATTTCGGACCTCAATTAAATGAGGAAAAGCCGTCAATTCTATAAATATGCGCTTATCTGAATAATGGATGATGACCATACAGGTAAATGCATAGATATGACAAGGAAGAACGAAACGTTATGATCTTTGATTTATTTCGTTTAACACAGTAATACCGAATACTGCAATCTCTCACCCGACCGAATTCTACGAACTTTTGTTTAGTTCATTATATATATACATATATATATATATATATATATATATATATATATATATATATATATATATATATATATATATATATATATATGTGTGTGTTTTTATACGTTGTATCAGTAAAGACTGCCAAAGTAACATATATAAGCTAGTAGACTATAAATGAGGAATGTATGAGTTTCCAATCTGTCATCCAGTTTGTGGACACATCGGGTGCAGAGAAATAGTAATAAATATGGCGCCATACGCAGAGATGTGCCAATGGAGAATGGTCGATTCTATTTCAAATGGAACGCTTTCAGTACACCTGTGCCACCGATCATTTCCTGCAGAGTTCCTAATTAGATTTTACTTTTTAAAGGTTATTTTTACATCGCTGCCGTTTATGAGTATTTCCTTCACCTTCTTATCAGTAAAATATATATATCTGAAATGGAGAGTATATTACCTGCGGGCCAGGAATTTTACTTAACCCTACTTCGGCAAATTTACACAGAGCCACGTATTAGGCATACGTCGATCTTATGCACGGCAGTGACGACTTAATGGTAGAGAAACTTTTTTTATAAAAAATTTCAAAAAGGGCTAAAGAAGTGGTCATTTCGATTATTTTCTTTTCAATCTAAAAAAAAAAGTCATTATCACTGTGAAATTTGGAGAGCTTTTTTCTTGATAACAAAAGCTTCATTAAGCCCTAGTAGATCGATGTGCAATGAGAAGTAGCCCAAATATAAACATTTCTTCGCCGTACCCTGGCCGAAAGTACCACTTTCGCTCTCGACTCAAAAACGCGAATATAGTATTTTCTGCCCGGGTATGACGAAATAGTATATAACGCACCTAGGGAGGAAGCAGTCCACAGCTCGCGTAAATTACCACCCGAACCGAACGAGAGGGTGGCAAACACGAGATGTGTACTGGCCAATTTTACTCCAGTGGTGAGTACACTATTTTTCGCCATACCCGAGCCGAAAACACCACATTCCCGTTTTTGAGCCGGTCGGGAATGTGGCATTTTCGGCCAGAGTATGGCGAAATAGTATATTGTGTGCCAAGGGCATAAAGTGGGTCTTTTTAGACCGAGTGGGATAGCAATCACACGAGGTCAAAAAACCCACTTAGCCCTTGGTGCACACCATATTTTTTGTAACGCAAGTATGGATTTTCGCTTTTTTTTGTTCTAATGTACTAAAATCGACAGAGCGCGATTTTTATTTTTGACCGCCCGCTACGGCGAGCAGCGGACGTTTTTCAGTTTTTACCGCTCGCTAGCAGCGGGCGCTTCTCGATTTTTACCGCCCGCTGCTGGTCGTAGCGGGCGCTTTTCATTTTTTACCGCCCGCTACGGTGAGCAGCGGGCGATTTTGATTTTTTACCGCTCGATACGGCGAGCAGCGGGCGCTTTTCAGTTTTTACGGCCCGCTGGTCGGCAAACGGTCGCTTTCGACTCTGTTAATAGATTCGAAAAACGCGAAAATCGTGCTTGCGGTACAAAAATTAATATCCGCACCACGGGAGGAAAATTGGCTAGCACACATCTCGTGTTTGACACCCTCTCGTTCACCTCGGGTGGCAATTTACACGAGCTGTAGACTGTCCAAATTTTGTCCTCCCTAGGTGCGTAATATACTATTATTTTCCAATATTCAATGAAGAAGTAAAAAGTTTAAATCTCTTATATCTGGGCTACATTTAAATTTACCATTAAATTGAAATTTTTTTATTCCGCTATTATGAAATGAACATTTTAAGCTTTGATTTTGTCATGTACTTTGTAAAGAACTTGAGTTATAGACTTTTAAATCTAAAATTTTGTAGCTACATAAAATTTTAGAAGCTTTTGGGATTCGCTCATATCGTTGCTTGCGTGCAAAAAGGCCTTATCTCGGAAGACGGTTCAAGAAGGTGTTATCTCAGAAGCCGGTTGAACAAGGCGTTATCTCGAAAAATGTTTCAAGAAGGCGTTTTCTCGGGCGTTGATTTTCTGCTCGCCGATTTAAGTTGGCAGCACTGCTGAAATGTTTTTATTGTATTTAAAAAAAAAACAAATTTCATTTAAATAAAACATTTTTTTCTTAATTTTTTTTTCTTGTTAATTATTGGTTTTATAAAGTCATAATTAAAAAAATTTCGGCAAAATAAAACAAATATTTTTGTAACCGAAATAGAAGAAAACTAACAAGTAGTAAATAATTATATTATATATATTATGTAATTTTATATATTATAGAATTTACCCAATGCTGCCAACTTAAATAATATATACCTAATTACTTCTTGTTACTTTTCTTCTATTTCCCTTATAAAAATATTTGTTTTATTTTGCCGATATTTTTTTAATTATGACTTTATAAAACCAATAATTTACGATAAATTATAAGAAAATAAAATTTAAGAAATTAATGTTTTATTTAAATATAATTTGTTTTTTTTTTTTACTACAATATAAAAAATTTCAGCAGTGCACCCAACTTAAATTGGCGAGAAAAAATCAGCGCCCGAGATAACGCCTTCTTAAACCGTCTTCCGTGATAAGGACTTTTTGCACGAAAACGACGATATATACAACATAAATAATAGCAAATGAAAGAACTTTCATCCACTTGTTGAAACATAGAAAAATAGTTATTTCTGTCAAAGATTTAGTACTTTAAAGTTCAGCAAAGAAAAGCCGCTAAATAGTCGCAAATAACTGCACCTTAATTTTGTCTCATATTTTAGTGCATTTTATTTGCTCAACTTTACTACCATAGATTTATCAAAACTTAATATTTTTTTATTCTGCAAAAGTGAACAAAAGCTTTTTTTATTATAGTTTCATCTTCGATTTATAAAGTTGTACATGCGATTTTTTCTAGATTTTTTTATTATTGAACAATCTTTTTTCAACTTAGTCTAGGAGCTGGGTACCGCCCGTATGCAATAATATGTCCCCGGATAAAAACAAGTTGTTTCTTATAGATTTTGACCCGTAGAATCTGAATATCGAGGTTAAAATTCGAAAAAAGTGGTAGAAATTGTTTAAAATGCAATTGTTTAAACAAATAATAATATAGTATATTACATGCCTAGGCCAGTAAAATAAGAAACGTCTCAGATCACATGTAATTGTCGGCCGAGGCGAAGCCGAGGTTGACAAACATGTGATCTGAGGCTTTCTTTTTTATTGGCCAAGGTGTGTATACTATTTTTCTGCTCGACGGCGCCGGAAAGCGGCAACTTCGTTTCGCGCAGCGGCCGGGAAGTTGGCGCTTTCCGGCTGGAGGGCAGAAAAATATTTTTTTGCCCCGGAGTATTTTTTTCCTGAAAATTTAGCTCATTTTAAAGAACACGTCTATTTGCAAAATCTCTATAAACTCAAAATTTTAAAAGTTATGAATTTTTGAAATTTGATTTTTACGTTTTTTTCGCATCTTTGATTAACAATAACTTTGAAAAAAATGAACTTTTTTTAAAATGAAAGTTTCCTCTTATTCTTTGAGATAAAAACCACCATATTCATTTGCATTATTTTAAGTTTTCTGTTATTAACTATTTATTTCGTTATTTAACAAATGCTACTTTTTCCATATTTCCTAGCGCTATTTCAGTATACAGTTGGAGTAACGCGCGCATTCAGGGATTTTCAAAATCATTATATTTGGAAGTTAAACCAATACTTGACAATTGGTGCGATGGCAAATCAATTTTAATGTTTAATAAATGAACAACTTATTGTTTAAACAAAAAAAAGAAATGATGAACATATGACTTTTTAATACATAATAATATATTACAGTTCGTTTACTCAAAAATATAAAATTAAGGTAATGTCATGAAATAATTAAAACATTAATAAAACATTAATAATTAAATTAAAAACAAATATTTAATTTAAAATAAAAAATATAAATACATGTATAAAAATGAATAACTAAGTAAAATATAATATTATTATTGGTCCTTCAAAAAGTTTTAATTTTATTACCACCTATAGATGATTTTGTACCGAACTGCCAATGTAAAGCATGCATCAAAAACTCATGTTATTGTGTTCGAGTAGCAATTCCATGCTGTTCCTTCTGTTTTTGTCAGAAAAATGAAACTTGTAAAAATAAATTTGAATAATATTATATTTTACTTAATTATTAATTTTTATTCATGTATTTATATTTAAATTAAATATTGATTTTTTGTTGGTTTAAACAATAAGTTGTTCATTTATTAAACATTAAAATTGATTTGCCATTGCACCAATTGTCAAGTATTGGTTTAACTTTCAAATATAATGATTTTGAAAATCCCTGAATGCGCGTGTTACTCCAACTGTATACTGAAATAGCGCTAGGAAATATCGAAAAAGTAGCATTTGTTAAATAACGAAATAAATAGTTAATAACAGAAAACTTAAAATAATGCAAATGAATATGGTGGTTTTTATCTCAAAGAATAAGAGGAAACTTTCATTTTAAAAAAAAGTTCATTTTTTTCAAAGTTATTGTTAATCAAAGTTGCAAAAAAAACGTAAAAATCAAATTTCAAATATTCATAACTTTTCAAATTTTGAGTTTATAGAGATTTTGCAAATAGACGTGTTCTTTAAAATGAGCTAAATTTTCAGCAAAAAATGCTCCGGGGCAAAAAAAATATTTATTATTATTTATTTAAACAATTGCATTTTAAACAATTTCTACCACTTTTTTCGAATTTTAACCTCGATATTCGGATTCGACGGGTCAAAATCTATAAGAAACAACTGTTTTTATCCGGGGACATATTATTGCATACGGGACGGTACCCAGCTCCTAGACTAACTATTTCTGAATAAAATAAGAACTCTATATTTTTAGAGAGTTACACTCTATACTATCGCTTTCTGCATATTTTCGTCCAAAAACATATCCTTAAGTACTTCCCGCAGATAATACACTCTCCTAGTCAGTTGAAAGCCCTGTTTCAGAAAGTAAATCGACGGCTGAGCGAAACAAGATGTTATCTCGGTCGAGGCTGCAGGTGCGTTTTTCGGTCAGGCGCATTTTTTTCTTCTTCAAATTTTGTATTGGTAGTTCTACGCACCTTCATTAAATATTTATTCCTACAAAATTTGTATCTCTAAAAACCGTGAAAAAAATTAGTCATGATTCTTCAACAATGATTTTGACCATTTACTATAAATATAACAACAATTCTCTTATTGTTAGCTGGTTACTTAAATATCTATATATTATATAATTGATTATAATTGATTATAAACGCTAGTTCTTAATTAAACAAACGTTTAATTAAAGATTCCAAATATAATTATTAATTAGACGGATTTTAATTAAAGACTATAATTTTAATTGTTAATTAAATGACTTTTAATTAATTTAGTTTTTAAATCTTAATTATATGCCGTATAATTAACATTAGCTCTTAATTATATGCTGTATAATTAACTTTCGCTCATAATTATATACCGGATAATTAACGTTCTCTCGCAATTTTATTCCTTTAATTAATCAAAGGATTTGGCATTTGGCATTATCTAAGTAGTTTTTCGACCAGCTGATTTCAATTTGGAGATCTATTTGATTGTACAATACAAGGCGCATGCATAGTACACGAGTTTTTCTCAAATTACTCTCTAGCTTGGATCCGAGATATTTCAGGGGTTTTTAGACCCACTGATTTTGATTTTGAAGTTTATTTCGCTGTACAATGGTAAGTGCATGCACAGTACATTACTTTAATTGTTCTTGAGTTATAAGAGCAAAAGTTACCGTTATCAAGTCATATATATTATAGGTATTAAATATCAATATTTTAACGACACTCATAAAAATAAAGGCATGGTGTGGTTTGTGCACATAAGAATTATGCACATATTTATTGTGCACACTTTAGCATTGGAGTATTCTTATGTGCACAAACCACACCATGCCAAAATAAAAATCATCTATTGCATATATGCATAGCATTACCCTCTCTTTAACAAATCATCACCGGAAGTAGTGACTCATTTAAAGACTCAATGTTATTGGTTATATTTGAAAAAACTGCGAATATTTGAATTTTTTAGATTGAAAATGTGCTAGATTTTAATTTTGAAACTCAAATATTTATAGAACTACTAAATAATTTAAATCGAATAAAACCATGTGATTTTTTTTCTTAAAAAATGTGTCTAATTATCTTATTTAAACTAATTGAAGCTAAACGATAGTGAAAAATAGTGTTTATCAAAAATAAAATAGTAGGCATGAAGCGCGTTTCAATTTTACTAGTGCACCAAATTTGACCTCAAAATCTAAATCAGCGATTCGAAAAAACCCCTCAATTATCTTGAATTTGGGATAGAGAAACTCATTTGCGTAAAAAATCGTCTAGTGCACATGCACATTATATTGAACCTACACTAAAACAGATGTCAAAATTGAAATCAGCGAGTCGATGAACCGCCTCAATGACCTTGGATTCAAGCTAGAGGCTTATTTGCTCAAAAATCGTCTGCTGCGCGTGCGCGTTGCATTGTACGCTAAAATAGATCTTAAAATTGAAATCAGCGGGTCGAGAAACCCCTGGGGAGTTATTCTGTAACTTTTAAGGGGGTGTGGAATACCAACGGCTATTATGCAACTTACCGTACCGGCCGAACAGCACTAATACGTTATAACTTGATTATTACTACAATTAACGACTTATCCAAATTCGCTTGCCCTCCAAAATGTAATTATCTATCATTCTGCAATACTTTGAATAAAAATTTCAAGGGCAACTTTAAAAATTCTTGGAACGAAAATTTTGTCATTTTGTCATAGGTCATATAATAGAGGTCGGTATTCTACACCCCCTTAACGCACGATACATAAGATTTGACGCTCAACTTTATATGGTTTTCTATATCTACACTGAAAAAATTTTCGCACGTGAGCCATCTCTGTGTAAAGGACGGAGGTCGTCTTGAGGTTATGTATATGTCTTTGTCTCGCGCCTTTTGCGCCAGTCAGGTTGAGTTCAGCTATTATGTCTCTTTCTAATACATCTGCTACACCGGCTCATATCGGCACGACTCCTACCTCGAAAAGGGGGACGGACGAGCTCCCTCACTGGCAGAACAGACGTATAGGTACGGAGCGGGGCAACAGACACATTCAATCGGCGGGGCAACTTCTGGCTTGGCTTAGGGACTGCTCACGTGCCACATTTGTTTCGGTGTGTATATATATGAAAATAGCGCGCAATAGGACCTACCGAATAAGGCTCCTCAGATAATGTCAAATGCAAATTAGCCTTTGATTAATTAAAGGCATAAAATTACGAGAATATTAATTATACGGCATATAATTAAAAGTGAATGATTATTATACAGCATATAATTAAGAGCAAATGTTAATTATATGACATATGATTAAGAGCGAATTTTCCCTGGTAGAAATCGACTCTATTTTCGATTCAGAAATATCGAGTTTTATTGGAGGAATACCAAAAACTAGACATTTTTCTTATCTATTTCTATTTAGCGATGAAACGATTTTTCCGGTCATATTCGACCATTTAATAGATTAAAAATAGAATAAGTTTTATCACAAATTTACATTAGCTTATTTATGAATATTTAAAGATATTAAAGTTGGTCAGTTTTTTAGTTAGAAAATGGCTAATAAGAGGCTTGCTATTATGGCGAGAAGTGTGAGAGACAGAATCTAATAGAAAAATATGGGTTTTAGTTAATATCTAAGGAAGGAGTCCTGTAAATGTTTCTTTAGTCTGTGTTTATTGTTTACAATTTTGTAAGCTACTTATTACAATTGAATGCTCTGAAATGTAACCTCAAGTCTATGAGTAAATTTAAATTGAATATTTTGAGGTTATGCCATTCAATTTCCAATTTATTAAATGGTCGAATAATAAGGAAATAGCGTTTCATCAAGGCCAATAACTAGCCATTTATTCTATCTATTTACTGACTTTCTGTCTATTTTGTACTAGACAAATTTCTACCAGAGTTAATTATACGACATGTCATTAAGATTTAAAATTAGAATTAATTAAACCACTTTTAATTAACAATCAAAATTATACTATTTAATTAAAACTCGTCTAATTAAGAATTAAATTTTGAATCTTTATTTAAATGCTTGTTCAATTAAGAATTAAAAATTTTACCTTTAATTCGACCTCGTTTAATTAAGAATTGAATTTTGTAACCTTCAATTAAACGAGTGGTTATAATAAATTATAATCAATACCGTAACATACATATTTAGTAAATTGTCAGAATCATTGTAGAAAAATCAGGTCTAATTTTTTTCTCACGATTTTTACATACCGATTTTGTAGAAATAAAAGTTTAATCAAGATGTGCGGAGCTACTACTGCAAAATTTGAGAAAAAAAAGCGTCTGAGATAGTACGTTTTATGAAGATAGGCCGTCATAGAATCTTTCGTGAGCTTCGGCCCAGATATCACGTTCTGTGAGCGTCGGCCGAGATAGCACGTTCTGTACCTTGGCCGATATAGCATCTTCTGTTAGAAAAATGGCATATGATGTGGAATTATAAATACTTGGGCTTCATTTCTGAATACCGACTATCGACTCCCAAAGCCATGTTCAATTCTGTTTTCCAGAGGGTGTGCAGACTTCTTTCGAGTAACAAAATGCATTGTTTAAAAAGACTCCCGTACTTCCATGGACTACAATTATTTTAAGGCATCGAAAAATTTGTATTTCAATTAATTTCTTTTCGCCTGATCGGAACAAGATGCTATCTCGGCCGAGGCTAACAAATTATGACTCTTTTATTAACTATCACATTGCAAATAGCAAGAAAACGAAAACGCGGAAAACAGATTATAAAAGTAGACAGAAAAATATGAATTTGAAGTTTTGTATCATTAAAAAATATTAGGTTTTTTAGAAAATTATAAACAAATAAAGATAACGTTGGAAATAGTGCATTACGCAATTAGTGATTGCAACTCGCTTCGCTTGGGCGACAAACTTCGCCCGTGCGAGACTCACCTAGTTTCCACACAAGGTGCGTGAAGTACGATTTCCCGCAAGACGTATGGAAAATAGTTAATAAGTTAAAACGAAATTTTCTAACTAAACATTTTAAGATAAGTCGGAAACGTGAGATATCCCAAATTTCAATCAACAGGTTCCAAATTCGTGGTTAGGATTAAAATTCATGTGGGAATGTGGACTTAGATCTCTACAACATTCCACTTTTTTTCATTTGTGGGCATGTGTCGTTGAACGCCAGATACTTCAATTCCCCATCGGGATTAAAGCTGTAGGTAACCATGCAGATGCGCCACAGCAGAACTTATCACTGTGACATTTCGTCTGATAGGGTTAACACAGCCTCAAAGCCGACTTCAATTCCCGACCCTAATCCGATCAAGATAAGCCCTCAAGGCTACAGATATGTGCTTACTTAAATAAATGATGACTGTACCTTGCAACCTTTTTTGTGGCATTTCGCATTACCTAAAAGCCGACCTCCTCGATTCTCGATCCGACCTAGATCGAAACGGACGATCTACGCTACAGCTACATGCATAGATATTTAAAAGAAGAACCTTGTGATCTTTCTCCAAGTAGGTTGAGCACAGCCTGAAAGCCGACTACTTTAATTCCTGACGTGAAAAAGATCTAGAAAAGTCGTGAAGGCTATAGGTATATACTTATTTGAATGACTGATGATCGATGCCGCAACTTTTTTTGATTCATGTTTGATGGATTTCGCATCACCTGAAAGCCGACCACCCCGATTCTCGATCCGATCCAGATCCGATCCAGATCTAGGCTACAGGTTAATGCATAGATACGTTAAACGAAAAACGTTGACTTTCGTCTGATAGGTTTAGCACAGCCTGAAAGCCGACTACTTTAATTTCTGACCTGAATAAGATCAAAAAAAGTCGTCAAGGCTACTGGCATATGCTTATTTGAATGAATGATGACCGAAGCCGCAACTTTTATTTTATGGATTTCGCATCACCTGAAAGCGACCACCCTGACTCTCAATCCGATCCAGATCGAAATGGACGATCTAGGCTACAGGTTAATGCATAGATACGTTAAACGAGAAACGTCGACTTTCGTCTGATTGGTTTAGCATAGTCTGAAAGCCGACTACTTTAATTCCTGACTTAAATAAGATCAAGAAAAGCCGTCAAGGCTACAGGTATATGCTTATTTGAATGAATGATGACCGAAACCGCAACTCTTTTTTTATGGATTTCGCATCACCTGAAAGCCGACCACCCTGATTCTCGATCCGATCTAGATCGAAATGGGCGATCTAGGCTACAGGTTAATGCATAGATACGTTAAACGAGAAACGTTGACTTTCGTCTGATAGGCTTAGCACAGCCTGAAAGCCGACTACTTTAATTCCTGACCTGAATAAGATCAAGAAAAGCCGTCAAGGCTGCAGGCGTATGCTTATTTGAATGAATGATGACCGAAACCGCAACCTTTTTTTATGGATTTTGCATCATCTGAAAGCCGACCACCCTGATTCTCGATCAGATCTAGATCGAAATCGACGATCTAGGCTACAGGTTAATGCATAGATAAGTTAAACGAGAAACATAGGTTTAGCACAGCCTGAAAGCCGACTACTTTAATTCCTGACCTGAATAAGATCAAGAAAAGCCGTCAAGGCTACAGGTATGTGCTTATTTGAATGAACGATGAGCGTAGCCGCAACCTTTTTTGGTGAATTTCGTATCACCTGGAAGCCGACCACCTTGATTCTTGATCCGATTTAGATCGAAACGAACGATCTAGACTAGAGGTAAATTCATAGACATTTAAACGAATAATGCATTGTTGGTACCTTTCTTCAAATAAGTTTAGCTCAACCTGAAAGTCGACTACTTAAATTTCTGACCTCAATTAGATTAAGAAAAGCCGCCAAAGCTACAGGTATGCGCTTATTTGAATGATTGATGATGACGGTACAGGTAAATGTATAGATATGATAACGAAGAAAGTAACGTAATGGTCATTGATTTGTTTGGTTTAGCAAAACCTGAATATTGAATACTGCAATCTCTCACTAGATCGAACTCTACGAGCTGCACAAAAATAGTAAAAGTAGCAAGAAGTAAAAATGTAGAGATGTACCAATTGAAAATGGCCAATTCCATTTGAAATGGAATGTTTAAAGTATACCTATGACTCGGATCTTTCAGTTTCGCAGTAAAGTGAATTCGTTATGCAATAATAAAAATTGTACAGAATTCTGAATTAGACTTTACTTTTTTAAGGTTATAGTTAAACTGTTGCCGTTCCATGACTTTTTTTCAGCTTCGTAGCACCAATTATATAACTCAAAAGGAAAGTATACCTACGTGCAGGACAGTGATTTTGCACGAATTTGGAATATGTTTTCGGATGAAAAAGTATTAAGAAAGCCACAATAGAGTGTATCGCTTGAAAAAAAACTTGAGTTATACATATTTTTAGCCTTTATATGTAAAAATGTTATGAAAAGACTCTTCCTTAAACAATAATTATACAATCTAAAAGAACTATGTATATATAACTTTAAAAATTGAAAATGAAAGAGTTTTCTGCCCCTTATTCAAGCATTAAGAAATATTCATTTTCGTCGAAGCTTTGGTGCTTCAAAATTCAGCATAGGAAAGGCGCTGAAAATTTGCAAATATATATCACTGTTAATTTCTTAACAGAATTAATATATTTTAATTCTGAAAAAAGTGAATGAAAGCTTTTTTTATTATAGTTTCAATTTCGATTTTTAAAGTCGTACATGTGATTTTTTAAGATCGTTCATTATTAAAAAATCTTTTTTTCAACATTTTCTGAACAAAACAAGTGCTCAAGATTTTTAGAGAGTTACGGTCTACTATTGTGGCTTTCTGCATATTTTCGTCCGAAAACGTATCTTTAAGAGGTTCAATACACTTGTAAGGCCAAAGAAAGCGTTATTTTTTTATGTTTTTTTAAAGACAGGTTTATATATTTTGTTACCAATGTTTTAACATTTAATAAGTATATATTTAAAGATAGTAAATTAATTTTTACATGGAAAAATAGCGATAAACAGACGAGTTCCAGAGGTCCAAAAAAAAAATTGTGTTGCGGTGATCAGAGTTACACATGACTGGATCATCTGTAATAAGAACTCCGGTGAGGTTAGATAGAAAACTACCTTCGCTTGTATTTTAACGAAGAATATTAATTTTCAAAAAAATGGTGGATGTTTTAAAAAAAAATTTTTTGGGCGAAAAAAAAAATTTATTTCAAACATCCGCCATTATTTTGAAAATTAAAATATTGGTTTCAGATGATCCAGTCATGAGTAGCTCTGGATAACGCAACACTTTTTTTTTTTTTGGACCTCTGGCAGATGGACTGGTAACTTGACTTTTTACCGCTGTTTTTCCATATAAAAATTAATTTACTATCTTTAAATATGTATTTATTGAATGTTGAAACGTTGGTAACAAAATATATAAAACTGTCTTTAAAGAAAATCTAAAAAAAAACATGTTTTTTTCCTTGCAAGTGTATCTAACCTCTTAAGTACTTCCCGCAAGTAGTACACTATCGTCGTCCGTGTAAAGCCCTCTTTTAGAAAGTACACGATAGTTTAAAAAATATTTTAAAAGCCTTCGGTTCGGGTGGCAATTTACACGAGATATGGACTGCCCAAGTTTTTTCCTCCCTAGGTGTGTAATATACTATATCCCATGAATAGAGAAAAGAGATTAACTAAAATACAAATATGGCGATGCCTTACAATATTGGTAGTCCATGATAAAAAAAAATTCATTTTTAATTAAAATATCATGTGTGGTTTGAAAGAGGGTTTTAAACTGAGTAATATACTACATTGTTTATAGTAAGAAATTTGGCCGTTCCATTTGAGATGGATTCGGTCGAATATTCATTCTGTTCATGAAAATTAGACAAAAAAATAACATCTAATTTTAGAAAAATATAATAGACGCGAAGAGAAAATAAACAAATGTAACTTTTTCTTTTTTCTGAAAGCTGTATTTTCAGTCAAATAAATTAAAAATAATAATTAGTATATATATAAAAATAAAAATAATAATTATGTAAATTAGACAAATCGATGAAGGCCCTGACCCTGAAGAAGGATAATGAACTGGTGTAAATATCATACATGAGTTAGAAAAAACCAGCGCTTTTGGAAAAAAGAAAAATAATAATAAAATCTCCAAAAATGAGATTTTAATAACCCATAATTAAAGAGTTTACGATATATTTGTAGTTTTCTTCTTTTATATAACGTTACAACGTTAAAAAATTAAGTTTTCCAATAAAGTAATTAGATCACAAAAATACTACAATTATAAATTGAGATAATATATCTGGGCTTTGCCTAATAATAATAGTAAATAAAAACAAAAAACTTTTAATAAATAATGACAATCAGAAATCATCAATTATTCAATAGAAATAATGACAAAGTCCAACGCAAAAATTTCGAATAATTATTATTTTCTATATAGTTGAGAAAACTAAAATATTGAGTAAATAATACAGCAACATGATTGTGAAGTATTTGGCCGTCACAATGCTAGCCTGCTTAATAGAATAGTATTTTTCGATGCTAGTGGAAGAAACAATTACACGAGTCGAGAATTATCTCTCACACGCGTATCGAACAATATTTTTGAAAACAATAGGCCTAAGTACTATATGTAATTTGAGAAACAAGTCAATGAACCCACCCGCGGGACTCAAGACCGACCTTTCTCCCTTGCTACATAATGTACTATTTTCACTGCTAAACTGTGAAAAAAAGTAGATTATACACCTAAGAAGTAAAGTAGGCTATGTACGCCTGAGAGGGATTTATGCAGGGCAGCAACTAGCGGTCGTTCATAGTCCCCATCACTCCCGAGGGCAATATACGATTTTTTCGGATGCCCGGCGGAAAGTTATTTGTGCTTAATCCCTAATTTCAGGGTCGAAAACGTCACATAACCTCACTCCTAGAAACTGGGACGCCTATGCTTGTGTGTCTACTTTTTTCCCGCCTGTAGTGATTTGCGGCCCGAACAAAGCGAGGGCTGCCACACGCAGGCGCTGCTAGCCGAGAAAAAAGTAGGGAAACGTGCATGCGCGTGGCTGTTTCTATGTGGCGTTATACTCCCTGACAACAAATGGGAGTAAACACAATACTTTACGCGTGGTATGCGAAAAAAACTTTTTCACCATACCCTGGCCGAAAGTACCACTTTCGCTCCCGGCTCAAATGTGCATGTGGGTGAGCTATTGCGCACGTGTTGCGTGTAGTATTTTTTTAACAGAGTGTGAGAAACTCGCCTTTTTGTGCTTGTTTTGCATGCGCGAAGTAGGTGTTTTACACACGGCGTGCGCGAAGTACGCGCATGCGCAGATCAATTTACTCGCGCACGCTTCTCGTAGGAGTGTACGCAAAGTATGCCGCCTCCCGCGCCCTGCTTCCAACCTTCTTATCTTGTTCTTGACTCGTGTGATTGTCGCTCTCGCTTCACTCGAGCGACAAACTTCCCACTCCTCAAATATGTACATAATCATTGTTCTCCGAGTTTCGCTCACTCGGTTAAAAAAAATAAAGTTCGATACATGCTGGGTGGAGCGGGTGATCGTTGCACGGGTGTTTCAGACGCTCTCGCTTCGCTTGCGCGACAAACCACACCCGTGCACGAATCAGCCCCTTCGCACACTTTTATCGAAATGTACTATTTCCTAACGAGTTGCGCAGAGTTCGATTTTTCACACTCCGTTAGGAAATAGTACATTTCGATACTATATTTTTTTATACAACGTGTAGAAAGCTTGATTTAGCGCATGCTTTTTTATTCGGGCGTGTGCGAAATCGAGCTTTGCGCACAGAGTGTCAAAAAAATATTTTCGAATCAATTTTACTCATGTTTCAAGATTAAAATCGATATAGTACAATAAACAAGTAACAGAAAAAGTTTTTTCAACCAAACTCAATCAGTACTTATAAAATAGATGTCGTCAATTTGAAAAGTAATTCAACAAATCACCTTTGTCCTTTTCATTTTTGCTCCATCTAATTTTAATTTAGAAAAGCTCAATTTTATCGTTAAGGAGGTACTACAGTTACAAAATTTTTGTTTGGATTCACCTAAAAAATAAAAATTTTGATCAGTAATGATATTTTATATATATATATTTTTAAAAATTCCTTCAAAATGGTGGATTTTAAATCAAATTTTTGATTTTAAAAATATTAATTGGAAAAATTAAGGGATGCGAATAGCTTCAGTCAAAGGAGATATAAAAATCAAAGATTTTGGCCCGTATCCCATTAAAAAATATCAAATGGTTCAGCCTGTAGGTTATGCAGGATACAAATTTTAAAATCTCAATATCTTTGGATCAAATGGGTTTACAGACCTCTGGTAGCGCCCATTTCCTCAAAAATAAACTATATTTATATAATATATATATATATATATATATATATATATATATATATATATATATATATATATATATATATATATATATATATATATATATATATAAAATAATCATTACTGATCAAAATTATTTTTTAGGTGATCCAAAAAAAAAATTTTAACTGTAGTACCCCCTTAACATGAATTAAAGAATTCTCTAAATATAGAAAGTTACAAGCAATTGTTTAACGAATAATTTTAAATGAGAATACTTGTAACATAAGAACAATTGATTAAAAAATATTTGATACGCACGCACACGTGCGCGCGCGCTCGCGCACACGCATTAGAGTAAGTTACAAGAAATTGAATGATTCAATAATAGAGAATAATGAATTTCTCGAAAACGAACGACAGCGACAAAAATGCGAGTCTCTTACACTCCATTAAAAAATTTATTTTAGATTATTAATAATATATAAATCAAAGGGCGCGGCAGCGCCCTGATTGGCGAGTTAGATTATGACAGTAACTTAAAATTTTTTAAAAGAAACTGTTATGGTCAATAATGTAACCCAACTAGCATTATGACGGCAAAGAAGTATGAACCCGTAAGAAATTCATTTTTCACATAAAAAAAGTCAATACACTCATAAATTTTTATAATGTATTTGAAATTCATAACATTCATAATGAACGAAATATTAACTTAAAGTTTTTTAAGTTTGGTTAAAATTCGTTGGAATGGCTTTATTCGAGACTGTATTGCGTAACTCTTATAAGAGTGAGAAGCTAAGAAAATATTTATCATTTTTTGAATGTATTAAGTAGCCAAATACAGGTAAATTTGAAAATGGCAAAAATCTTTTGTTCACTATATGAACGTTCGAAATTTCAAGTACCTTTTTTATATCATATGAAAAGAAATTTGTATTAAAATGTATTTTAAATTTACAAGTACCAGTAATAACACATTATCGATTTTACAGTATTTTAGATATTAAGTTGTCAAAAACATGTCTCTTATTAGAACGTATTCTACAATTTTATAAACATTATTTTTAAGTTAACTAATTACTCAATAAACAGTCAGTATATTCTTTAGAAGATTTAAAAATCTTATATTTCATACAATTGATTTTATAATTTGTTTAGATATAACTTTTTATGAAACTATTAGACGTTGTAGAGAGAATGAGACATCAAAATCATATATCGATATAATACACAATTTTGTCTACTACTATTGTATTCATTTTATTAGAAAAAAAATGCGAAAATATTATTATTAACAATTTTTAGAATACGTTTTTGACAACTTCTATAAGAAATGAAAATATTTTGGGTAGAATAAGAAAGTATAACAAAAAATCTTTATACATAAAGTTCTAAATAAATTATCCATATTCTGAAAAAATATGTGTATATTATTGCGATAGCTCCTTTATTTATATTTAGTTTTAGTCATACAGCTAGAACCAACTTGGCAGAACACTTAATTAAAGTTTTCCTCATTTATTATTAATGTTAAATTGTACCTTTCAACAATGTTTTAACCAAAAATCATTTTATATTTAACACAACAGTACTTCGGAAATAACTCAATTTACACCTTATTCTACCCAATATACGTACCATATAAGTTTAAAAATTATCTAAAAATGTGTTATTACCTTCCATTCGTCGCTTTTTCCATCTGCTACGACGGACTGATCCTTTACCTTTGGACGTTTTTTGTGTTTTCTTTTTTTCCGAGAACATGTTGATTCAACTGAAAATCAGAATATTACATTATCGGATACATGCTGTATGCTGTTACAGCCTATTTAAAAAAATGTATGAGAAATTTTCTTTTTTGTATAATTAGTTTTCTTTCATTAAATAAAGACTGAATTTTTATTTTATTTTTCTATTTTTTATAATATAAACGTTATATTAGTTACATTTTATTTTACTCGGTTAATGTTCAACTATATGGAAAAAGAAAAAAAATACCTGTCTATTCTTTTTCAATATTCTAAAAAGTCGATAACATAGATTTTTTCATGCAAAGACCCAATTTCAAAAAGATACAGAGTAAAGAAACAAATATAATTACCTCTTGAATCTACAGTTTCCTCGTCCGCAGGAATATTACTAGGAGTAACTGTTTCCTTTTGTTCATTGCGTAACTCATCTAATTTGTCGGACAACGCGTTAAAACTTTTTGACGCCGCTTCTGCTCTTTAATCTTTGAAGTGTCCAACATTGATATTTTCGTTGATTCTTAATTCGTAATTTCGTAAGAGACGTAAAAATTTATGTAAAAAAAAGTAAAAATAACTTAAAATTTTTCCTAATAGCAATTAATAAATTGAACTTATATAATAATCACTCAAATTTAAATAATTATTAATTAGCGCAAAAATAACTGAGAACTCAGAACGAATTTTTTCGTGTAAAATATATCTCATTGTAAAAAAGAAAAATTTAGTCACTGGAAATTATTAACAAAATCTTAGCCATTTCTTTGCTAAAGATTATAGACAGGTTAAAAAAATTTCTAAATAACTTATTGCTTCAGTTTAAACTACCAAAACTTTCAAAGGAATTGATATTTTTAAATTATTAAAAAGTAACTTAAATAATTTATACAAGGTTAATTTCAACATTTCGACATATTTTGAAACATCATAACGTAAGCAAGATTTGTGAGCAAAATGGCAGGACAGTATTGTAGATACAAAACAATTTCAGATAGATCTGGAGTAAGGAGACAAATATATAATTACCGCTTGAATCTACAGTTTCCTCGTCCGGAAGAATGTTACTAGGAGTAACAGTTTCTTTTTGTCCATTGAGTAAATCATCTGATTTGTCGGATAACGCGTTCAAACTTTTTGACGCCGTTGATTCTACAGGAGGCGTTTTAAATTTGTGTAAATAAGTAAAAACATGCCTAATAGCAAATTAATAAATCGAACTTGAATAATAATCACTCAAATTTAAATAATAATTAATTAGCGTAAACATAGCTGAGAACTCAGAACGAAATTTTATGTGTTAAATGTCGCACATTGTAAAAAAAACAAATTAGTTACTCGAAATTATTAACGAAAACTTAGCCACTTCTTTGCTATAGGTTGTAGACTTGTTAAGCAAGTTCCTAAATAACGTATTGCTTCAGTTTAAACTACTATAACTGACAAAGGAGTTGATATTTTTAAATTATTAAAAAGTAACTTAAATAATTTATACAAAGTTAATTTCAACAGTTCGACATATTTTGAAACACCATAACGTAAGCTAGATTTGTGAACAAAAGAATAGGATAATATAGATACAAAAAAAATTTCAGATAGATCTGGAGTAAGAAAACAAATATATAATTACCACTTGAGTCTACATTTTCCTTATCCAGAGGAATGTTACTAGGAGGAACTGTTTTCTTTTGTCTATTGCGGAACTCGTCTGATTTATCCAATAACGCGTTAAGCTCCTTAAGTGCCGCTCTCTGCTCTTGAATGCTTGAAGTGTTAAACGTTGATGTTTTCGTTGATTCTGTAAGAGACATAAAGATTTTTGTAAAAAATAAAAGTAAAAGCGTGTTAAAAATTTTGCTAATAGCAAATTAATACATCGAACATGAATAATAAGCACTCAAATTGAAATATTGAAATAATAAGTAATTAATTAGCGTAAAAATAGCTGAGAACTCAGAACGAAATTTCATGTGTTAAATATCGCTCATTGTAAAAAAAAACAAAAACAAATTAGTTACTGGAAATTGTTACGGCAAACTTAGGCACTTTTTTGCCAAAGGTTAAGCAAGTTTCTAAATAACTTATTGCTTCAGTTTAAAGTACTATAACTTCCAAAAGAGTTCATATTTTTAAATTATTAAAAATTAACTTCAATAATTTATACAAGGTTAATTTCAATATTTCGATATATTTTGACAGACCATAACGTAAGTTAGATTTGTAAGCCAAACAGGATAGGACAGTATTGTGGATACAATATTCAGATAGATATAAAGTAAGGAAACAAATATATAATTACCTCTTGAGTCTACATTTTCCTTACTCGGAGGAATCTTACTAGGAGTAACGGTTTTCTTTTGTCTGTAGCGTAACTCGGCTGATTTGTTGAGTAACGCGTTAAAACCCTTTGGCGCTGCTATCTGCTGTTTAATGTTTGAAGTGTCAGACACGGATGTTTTTATTGATTCTGTAAATGAAGTAAAAATTTATGTAAAAAAGTAAAAATGACTTAAAAATTTTCTTAATAGCAAATTAATAAATCGAACTTGAATAATAATCACTCAAATTGAAATAATAATTAATTAATTAGCGTAAAAATAACTGAGAACTAAGAACGAACTTTTTTGTTTAAAATATCTCATTGTAAAAACAAATTAGTTACTGGAAATTATTAACGAAAACTTAGCCATTTCTTTGCTAAAGGTTGTAGACAGATTAAATAGATTTAAGAGGTCTTGGTACTCCTGTACTTACGACTCTGTTTTCTGGCAGAACATCGAAAATGCTATAGCATGAAAGTAAATATATCGAATTACATCTTATAAGGATATAGTTTTCCTGCTATAAGTAACAATCTACCATTCTACGCAGTTTCGAGCCCAAATATCAATGACACCCTACAAAATTTTTTGAACAAAAAATAACCGTAATTTCCTTCGATATTTGGGTTCGAAACTGTGTGCGCGGGCACACTATTACATTGTCCAGGACAATTCTCTCCTTATAAGACTTAATTCGATATATTTATTTTTATAATATAGAATTTTCCATGTTCTGTCGGTAAAATAGAGTCAGTCGTAACTAGAGCAGTAGCACACTCCTTTAGTGATGTGCTGCCCCCCTGTTGCCGACAGTTGCACGGACCCGTTTTTCTCTTTCAATTTTGAATTGTCAGAAAAAAACTCTTTGACGCGTTGTAGATATAGCAAAGGACTACAATATATCAAAAAGGTTTTTTCTTAATAATGAAAATTGAGGTAGATAGATCCCTGCAATCGTTGGTAACGGGTAGACCGTAAATCACCTTAATGAAACTATCTGTTTTACTACAGTTACAATATAAGTTATGAAAGAGTAAATAAACTTACTACAGAAATCCGATCTATCTTTTTTGCGAATATCTTCTGTAAGTTGTGTTTCCAATTCGTGCAGTGCTACACTGTATGTAGGAGAAAATCGACCTGCTGTAAAAATAAGATTTATTTTCAATGAGCTAATAATCTAAAAAGTACCTTTGTTTTTTGACATTTGATTAGTTGTTAATTTTTAAAAAGTCTCTTTACGCTCATAATTGTCGAATTAGTTTTAATAGAAAAGTAAAAATATCTTAAAAAGTGATCTTAGATATATCTTGGGAGATAAATATAATCAAGAAGTTGCTAAAACTTACTATCAAATCAGACATATTTTCATCATCACTATGATTTGGTCCTAGCGATCCCGATTTGGACAAAACTGAAGATGAATCGACTTCACCGACACTTTCTATATCGAAAAAAATTGTAATCATAATAATTATATACTGATTATTGACAAAATTCATTATTAATGCTTTATTAAAAAAAGTAATATTTTTTTCACACGAAGAACACGAATGAAGAGGCTGAATAACGAATATAATTTAGAGATTATATATTAAAATACAATGCATCTACTTTTCATAATCCTGTTAAGTCCGGAAATAAATGAAAATAAATAGTAATTGGTTTTATGTATGTTTATTATATAAAATACGATAATTTATTACCCATACAATATGCTGGCTTCTGGTAGGTCGAGGTGTTGTGATTTCAATTACAATTCTTTTTATAATGCTTGCTTTTATACAGTTACTATAAATAACTTATAAGATCTGCTTACTAGACGAGTAAGGCTTACGATTTCAACTTCTCAATGTCGTAGAGGTACACGGAGTTCGCCAGGTTTCTTATACGCTGTGACTAACTTACGAGGCGCCCCTTGCCGTTTATATAACGCAGAATAATTAGGTTAAAGATGAGGAAGCATGATTACGTGTAGAATTCATCTTTTGACAGCTTACGAGTTTACTGGGTCATCGCACTTGCGAAATGCTGAGCATTGCAAAGTGCGGGTTTTTCGACTACCGAGGAGTCCGATGGCTTAGATTCTCGCTCGACCGTAGCATGGAGAAATGCTGACCCTAATGAAAATATCGTTTTGTTTCGCAAATTCGATGACCTACTGTGTCATAACGCTGTATGCTGTATTTGTAAAAATTGCATCTCGCTTTTATGTGTCAGGAAATATCTGATACTAATAATGTGTTTTCTTTAAAATGATAATACGTCTCCGGACGTAACACCTCCCCCCTTAGACTGTTGAATGTCGTAGAGATTCAACAAATGTATCAGAGATTTCTCGTTACAAAATTTGATTTAATGATAAAAACAATAATACGGTTTATAATAGTGATAGTAATTTCAGTAATAATAATTGTAATAATAATAATAATAATATTCGTCAGTTTTGACATGAATTTTAAATTTATGATTTATGAGGTCTAAATTTTCAACTGCCCCCTTTTAGCCTTTTTCTACTAATCTTCCTTCTGACCCACTTATCTTGATGTCGGAATGCAAGTTCTTGATTTTAGTCTTTCCTTGTCTGCTGTCATTGGCACTGGTGTTTTCTGTGAATTTGAGCTTAGTCATCGTTAATTTGACTATGTGAGGTCGGTGACTCGCTCCGTCACAATGCCATACGAACGAAATGCTGCGTTGCATAAATTCGTATCGAAATTATTCGCGTATACATTATTCTGTATGTCGAAAAATCACTGATTTACGTTTTATTTAATGAATGTTTAAATGATACGTCTCCGGACGTAACACCTCCCCCCTTAGACTGTTGAATGTCGTAGAAATTCAACAAGTGAAGTAATTGAATGATCAATTTGAGTTATCAGTGATTTTTTCGTTACAAAAGATTTAATAATAATAATAATAATAATAATAATAATAATAATATAAAATTAATAATTTTAAATAAATTTTTGAATCGTCTATATATTTTAAAATTAATTATTTTCTTCCTAATACTAGTTTTGCACTTAACCTACTGATTTATTTTGTACCGATTTTTCTAACGTTCAAATTTCAAAGAATTCCTATAAAGATATATATATATATAGATTTCGATAATTTAATTATTTCGTTATCGGTAATATGTAATAATTTTTTTGTTCTGCTGTATTTACATAAAATAGTCATTCGTTAATTAAGCTTAGAAATAATGTGCTTATTAAATAATTTTTTTTTCTTCTTTTTTTTAGTAAATAAACGATGAGAAATATATAGGGAATGATTCAAGTGATCATTCACTTCCCTCCCTGCTTAGATATTTGGCAAGGGATATGTTTTTTCTTTCCTCTCTTTGTTTAAGTAGAATAACATTAAAGGGCTTTTGATGTTATCATAACAAAATTATTTTAACAATCGTATTATAATTATTTCCAAAAGAAAAATACAATTATATATGGTGTAGGTTTTTTTCGTAAAAAGGAAGTGAATAATTGAAATGATATTGATAAATTTTGACTTGTTATTGCTTTTATGCATCATTGTATTTTACCTTTGTTTGAAAACTTTCAGTCATTTCAAAAGTTCATTTTAGAACTTGAACTTTTGTTTCGGCATAGGTAGCATTCACATATCTGCTTTAAAGAATACGCAATCTGTTAGAGTAGGAAAATGTTTTACATACTCAATACAGTGCAGAATAGTGTATCTTATATAGGATGATCATGTTAGTATATGACAGAACTGATCATTCCAAATACATATATTCTATTTAATCTTAGCAATGTGAACGTAGCTCTTTTTTTTTTTTTTTTTTTTTTTTTTTTTTTTTTTTTTTTTGTAGGTAAATACAGTTTAATTTTGCATAAAATTAGTCAAATTATTATTATCTTTTTTTTTATCATACGTTAAAAGGTTTAGGAATGGGTTCTACTTCTTTTCCTTTTGGATTAGTTCTATACTTTGTTATTCAAAGATAAAATCATAAGCTATTAAATTGATCATATGTTAATTCGTCCCTGTAATGTTTTCTACTTTGTGATTAAATAATTACTTTGTATATTTTTATTATTTAATAACACATCATTTTCACATGTCAAATTTTTTTTGATTGTTTGATTGTTATAAGACCAAAGTTACTTTGTATTAATATCTAATCGCAATATTTATGTATTATTTCTAAAATTTCATTATTCAAGTGTATCTTATTTCAATCGCATTTTTCTAAAATTATTAGCTTTCATAGGGAATATAGTTGCTTTTCATAAAATACTGACAAGTTGATACGAACAATTGTAGACAAACGAATAAGTGGTTATAATTTTAAATTGTATATTTGGTAAAATCTGGATCACCTTAGGGTTATATATTAGTTGACCAAGAAGTAGGATGGTTTTGCTTCAAATGGAAAAGTTCAGCTGCAATTATAATCCTGTATTAAATTTGGAAAAATAAGAAGAGATTATGATAGATGTTAATATTGAGTATGTTGTCCACATCCTAAAACAAAAATGTTATGTTATTATTTGTTATAATATTGCTTTGCTTGTTTTTCATAATTAGTTAAGATATTATTTTGTTCATTTTAATAGCGTTGAAAATTCTTATTATGCTGATCGTTTTGAAATTTATTCATATTTGGTTCTTTAATAGGCCATGTTTTGTCTCCCTTTTTAAACCTTTTTCTGATAGTAAATTTATTGTAGTAACCTTTAGATTTTAATTTTAATTTTGTAATTTTTGATAATTCTTTTAAATATTTTTTATAATTAGATATCCATTTTAGTTTTCTGACGTTTTTATTAGATTTTACTTTGATAGGATAGTTAAAAACTAACTGCAATTGGTGTACTTTATTAGGATTTGTATTTAGATTGATCATTACGTTATGATCTTGATTACCCAAAGTTTCTTTTAGTTGATTTTTATTCTCAAGCTGTTCTTGGTGTTCTTGATTATCAAATATTTTTAGATGACTTTTATTCTCTAAATGTTTTTTTAGTTTTTGATTATCAAACATATCTTTTGGTTGATTTTCATTTTCGAAAACTACTTTACTATTATTTAATAAGTTCTTTAGATTTTTTTATCATTTAATAAAGACTCTTCTGAATGTATTGATGCTATATTCTCTTTTAACGAATTTTCAAGCGAGTTTTGTTGGAATTTAGTTTCCATTTGATCATCTTCGGAAAATGGTTCAGCTAAAGCAAAAGTTATGTCTAAAATGACTTTAAGATCATCATAAAAAGTTACTGTTTCCAACGAATTATTACCTTCTTTATTATTTTCATTCGAAATTTCATTCTTTTGGTTATTTATATTGGATTCATTAAAATGAATTACATTAATTTCATCACAATCCTCATGAGTTTTTAAATTAGATTCGTTGAAATTCATTTCTTCATTAGTCTCATAATTTTTTACAGTAGATTCAATAGAATCAATTAAATTTGTTTCCATAATTTCTTCAATTTCATGATTATTTTTGAAAATTTCGTTAAAGTCTATAAAATTAATTTCATTAGTATTTCCATGATTTTTTATAATCATATTATTATCTTTTGGTTCATCAGTGATTTCATGTATTTTTATAAAAGGTACGATAATTAAATTGATTTCTTTATCATCATTAATTATTGTAGATTCCTCTATGATATTAGTTTCCTGTTTAATTTTATTTACTTTATTTTCTGTAATTAGTTCATTACCATTATACCTTTCAATATTCGTTGTATTAACTTCGTTTTTCTGAATTTTTGATTCGTTAATTGTTTCTTTCGTAACATTATGGTATGATTCATCAGTATTAATACTTGGATATTGTTTGATTTCCTCACATTCTTCAGTAGTATGATCTGGATTTTTACAAAGATCACAATGATTTCCCATTGCATTATATTGCATCATAAGATTTTTAAGTTTTCTGCAGTTGTCGATGTCATGTCCAATTCTTTTGCAATAATCACATTGAATTCTTTTCCTATTTACTGTATTGGGTTGTTGATTATTAAAAATCGTGTTTCTTGGCTTGTAATTTTGTTCTTGAGTTTTGTTAATGAATCGGTTATAATTTCTTGTAGTATTTGGTAATTGATGAATTTATTTTCTAAAATTTTGTAGTTTGTGCTATTTTGAGAATGAGCATTTCTTTCTGGGCAATACTTTGCTGTATGTCCGATTCTGTTGCAAATTTGACAAATTATTCTATTTCTTAAAATCGCACGCTTGCAATCTGATGAATCGTGGTCTTCTTCCTTACATAACGCGCACCACATTATTTTTTCGTTTATAGGGCAGTATTTTATCCAGTGCCCGAGTTTATTGCATTTCATACATACTGCTGACAGACAGTCTTTAGTTGAGTGACCCGTGCTTCCGCAATACTCACAATCAAGTTCATATTTCTTTATAACAGGGCATTGAGTAGCTGCATGTCCTATCATTTGACAGTATTGGCAATAATCTTCATTTGTTTGGTTAAATGTACACTTCTCTACAGAATGTCCTCTGTGATTACAGAGTTTACAAAAAAGTTCTATTTTATTTTTAGCATTGTTGCAAAAATAAGATATATGATCTTTACTTTTACAATAAACACAAACTGCATTAGAGCAAAACAATGCTTCGTGATATTGATCTCGGCAAATTTGACAATGAAATACTTTAGTATAATAATGGTTTTGTTGTTTAAAATTATAAAATGTATTAGCTTGATTATTCATCATGGTTTTTTCATTTTATTAAATGTTCGTAATTATTATTGTAGTTTATTTTTGAATTTATCTTTTATTTTGTTTATTATTGTCTTACTTTCATTTTCTCGTTTGAGTATTGTTTATTTTTTATATTATAATATTTAAATATTTTTCATTTTCTTATTTTATTATATTCCCTTTTGCAATGTAATATTTTATTGTAATTTTTTTTTGGTATGATTCTTCATTATAATATTCTTACTTTTATTGTAATACTTTTCGTTTGTTTAGTTATTTTTTATTATTATTTTGATTTCCTTATTTTGATAAAAAATGACTTGATTATTTTATACACTGATTATATCTCTCATATGTTTTCTATTTTGTATTGTGTAAATTCTCTATTATTTATTTCCCTTTATTTATTTCTCTTCATTCATTTCTTATGTTTTGTTCTTTATTCTTTTTATTTATGTATCAGTATACTTAATATTTATTTTTAAATATCTTTTATTATTAGTTCAACTATATATTTTTTTGTGTATTATTTATTTGGCAATTTATTTATTTATTTGCCAATTTTATATCTCTATTCTTAATGTTTTTCGTGTAATTTGATTTCTGATATTCTTATTTCTTGTTTATGTATAATATTTATCCATTCAATGATCATTATTTTGTATTATTATTTCATTTTTCTCCTTCGTGTTGGATTTGTTTTATTTATTTGTTAACATTTTTATTTTAATATGCCTTATGCTTTCAATTATCATTTGTACTAGGCTGTATATATTTTTGTATTTGTATTTCTTATTTTTCAAAATACTTTATTTATTTATGCAATGGTTTTTTAATTAACCAATTTATTATTATTCACTTTTCTCTATCTGTGTTGATCATTATTTTATTTCTTTATTTTTCACACAGTATATTATTTTTTTTATTTATTTGATAATTATTTTTCAATCTTGTAATTGTAGTTTATTATTGTGATCTTTTGTTTATATATTGCAATAACTTTCTTTTGTTTTATTATTTTTTCTTTTTAAATCGTTTTATTATTGATTTTTTTTTCTCAATTTCTTATTTGAACTAGATCGTTTTTATTTTTCACGTAGTCTATTTTCATTTGAACATTTCTTTTCACTAACCACCTATTTTTTCACTTTTATTAATTTTCTTGAAATTATAATATGTTAGTTTGTTAGTAACTCGACGAGCCGTACACGTTTTTCTTCGTAAGTTTAAACGATCATGCTACAATGATCCTCTCAACTTCTTACTGCATAACGAGAAGCTCGGAAGCAATTAGTAATAAATTATTAGTATAACCAAATACAATTCGTTTTTCACTATTCCGATCTTATTTTCATATGAATCTAGTGAACTTACGTTCGATTCGTACCGGAACCAATGTTAAGTCCGAAAAATAGTTATTTTTATTATTTTATTTTAAACAGTCTAGTGAACTAATGTTCGATTCGTACCGGAACCAATGTTACGTTCCGAAAAATAGTTATTTTTATTCTTTTATTTTAAACAGTCTAGTGAACTAATGTTCGATTCGTACCGGAACCAATGTTAAGTCCGAAAAATAGTTATTTTTATTATTTTATTTTAAACAGTCTAGTGAACTAATGTTCGATTCGTACCGGAACCAATGTTACGTTCCGAAAAATAGTTATTTTTATTCTTTTATTTTAAACAGTCTAGTGAACTAATGTTCGATTCGTACCGGAACCAATGTTACGTTCCGAAAAATAGTTATTTTTATTCTTTTATTTTAAACAGTCTAGTGAACTAATGTTCGATTCGTACCGGAACCAATGTTACGTTCCGAAAAATAGTTATTTTTATTCTTTTATTTTAAACAGTCTAGTGAACTAATGTTCGATTCGTACCGGAACCAATGTTACGTTCCGAAAAATAAATGAAAATAAATAGTAATTGGTTTTATGTATGTTTATTATATAAAATACGATAATTTATTACCCATACAATATGCTGGCTTCTGGTAGGTCGAGGTGTTGTGATTTCAATTACAATTCTTTTTATAATGCTTGCTTTTATACAGTTACTATAAATAACTTATAAGATCTGCTTACTAGACGAGTAAGGCTTACGATTTCAACTTCTCAATGTCGTAGAGGTACACGGAGTTCGCCAGGTTTCTTATACGCTGTGACTAACTTACGAGGCGCCCCTTGCCGTTTATATAACGCAGAATAATTAGGTTAAAGATGAGGAAGCATGATTACGTGTAGAATTCATCTTTTGACAGCTTACGAGTTTACTGGGTCATCGCACTTGCGAAATGCTGAGCATTGCAAAGTGCGGGTTTTTCGACTACCGAGGAGTCCGATGGCTTAGATTCTCGCTCGACCGTAGCATGGAGAAATGCTGACCCTAATGAAAATATCGTTTTGTTTCGCAAATTCGATGACCTACTGTGTCATAACGCTGTATGCTGTATTTGTAAAAATTGCATCTCGCTTTTATGTGTCAGGAAATATCTGATACTAATAATGTGTTTTCTTTAAAATGATAATACGTCTCCGGACGTAACAATCCTACACAAATATTTAATTTAGAAAGCAACATTTAGAAGAAAATTATTCCTAGAATACGAGGTTTCGATTCTAAAAATTTTAAAACTGCAAAATAGCAATATTTGTAATAAATTTATTAAAGATATTAATTATCTTATAATTAAAAAAAAATTATCAGTAACCATTAAAATTTTTATATAGATTTATCGAAAAAGGATAATTTAATTTAATTTTAAAGCCTATTAACTAAAGATTCAGACAAGAAATACCAAGTATTGTAAATAGGTTTCCTGATTTTAATCACATTCAATAATTTTATTTACCACTTAAGTCAGGAAGTTGTTCACACCCATTATCATTCTCCGATCGTCGTAAATGAACGTTCGAAGCTGGACCCAATGCTGGACCATTAGTAAATGAAGAACAGTGCCCTATGCCTAAATATAACGTCATTTATGAAAAGCTAAGGCTTACGTGAGATAACTCGGGGTAATTGGACAATGAATCTAATTCGACTACATCTACATTTCTTCGGCTTTACTTTATGGGAAAGCTTATTTGAGTTTTTAGCTTTATAACTCTGATATAGTACATTATGTAACAAGGGGCGAAAGTAGCAGATTTTTCCCGCAGTAACCACCCAAGAGAAAAATTTACTTTCGTCCAATGTTACATATAGTATTTTATTCCACACTCGACCGTGGCCACCTTTTGACTCTGAAAAGCGGGGCCGACACGTTTTTTTTTGTTTTCATATTTTGCTAAGTTTTATTTCCATATTTTATAATTAAAAATCTTTATTTTTTAAAAAGCCACTATTTTCATGGATTTATTACAAAATAAATAATATTATAAAAATTAAAATAAAAAAAAAACAAAATTTTACTTTTGACCCGAAAATTTTACTTTCGACCGGCAAATCAGATTTGCGGGAAATATATGCAACTTTTGCCCCGACTTTCGGGGGCGAAAGGTGGCTATTTTGGTCGAGTATGAAATAAAATATTAAAAACTTTAAAAATCAGGAAACATAGTACACAACATTTTAAACATTTTGATAAAATAATGAAACTTTGTCACTTTTGCGTAGGTACTTGATTTTTGAAGATTATAATATTTTAATTGCATTTCCGAATTGAAGTAATGGACGGAAAAATCATTATCTAACATTTCGGCAGAAAATATATATCTCTAACATCCTTAACAATCTTATGTACCATTAAAGTAAAGAATTCGTCCAGTCATTATCTGTAACGTGCTTTTTTAAAATTACAGAATATTATTTACTGAATTCAGATGTTTTAAATTTACACAACAAAAATATACTGACAAAATAGGGTACTTCGTTTATTCGGAAGTACTTTTATTGCTTTATTTTAAACTATCATAACTTTCCAAGAGGTTAATATTTTTTTAATTCTAAAGGAGTAACTTAAATATTTTATTTAAGGTTATTTTAAAAATATTCTCAATACAATAATATAAATTAGTATGATAAATATCTTATTATTTTAATATTTCGTCGCACCATAAAGTAAGATAGATTCGTGAATCAAAAAACAGGATAATATTGCAGATCGAAAACAATGAAGTGAAACATTTATATTAATTCAGATAGATATGGGGTGAGAAAAAGGCAAATATATAATAATTACCATTTGAATCTTCATTTTCCTCATTCAGAGAAATGTTACTAGTAGTAAGTGTCGTCGTTCGTCTATTGTGCGATTCATCTGATTTTTCGAATAAGGCGTTGTACCTCTTTAGTGCCGCTTTCTGTTCTTTAATATTTGAAAAGTCAAACGTTGACGTTTTCGAGGGTTCTGTAGGAGAAACAAAGATTTTTGTAAAATAATTGAAACTATCTTAAAAATTTTCTTGGTATCAATTTAATAAATCGAATTAGTACAATAAATCCTCAATAAGATATTGAGGACCCTTTATGCAGAGTTGTCCAATTAGTTTTAATAGAGAAGTTATAATATCTTAAAAAGTGATCTTCAATACATTTTGAGAGTTAAATATAAACAAGAAGTAGCTAAAACTTACTATCTAAATGAGAGATATCTTCATCATCACTATGGTTTGGTCCTAGCGATCCCGATTTGGATAAAACTGAAGATGAATCGACTTCATCGGGACTTTCTATATCGAAAACAATTGTAATTATAACTTCAAATTTAAAACTTTTATGAATAACAATACAGCCATTTAATAATGATATTAAAAATATACTATAATAAACTCTCATAACGTTATCACATTATGTAATTATTATTTTCTCTTAAAAAGTTGTGAAATCTATCTAAAAAAACATATTACAAAAGTTTAAACTGAGGCAAGTACCTATTAGTCTCCCTCCCACCCTATCTCTCCCTCCCTCTCTTTCCGACCTCTCTCTCTCTCGCTCTCTCTCTCTCCGGCTCTCTCTCTCTCTATCTCTTCCTCTCTCTCAACATCCGGCAAACTGAGTACCAAAAACTTTAATGAGTGCTTAAATATTTTTTTAGAAGAATCAACACGTTCTTTAAAAGCTAATTTTTTAATAAAACTTTCTACGAAAGTATAAAATAAGGCAATTATAGACGTTTTTTCTGGATAATCTATAAAAAACAACACAATTTATCTAGTTCTTTTATTTCTTCGAATCTCATCTATTCAATAAACACTCTCTACAAATGGTAATAATTTTTTTCATGACTGTACAAATAATCTATAAAATAATAATATTTATGATTTTGTAAAAGAAATCAAATAAATACGAATGAAAAAGTCTTTTAATTCTTTGATTCATTGTATGCTGAACAAATTATATGTAAGTACATTCAAAAAATTGTTCACTGCAAACCAAACAAACGAAAGTTGTGAAATCAATTATCGATAGTCAAATAATGCAAATAACTCTCGGAAACTACTGTATGACTGTTCTCAGAAATATATTCAAATTTGTTCATCTTTCTGAGCTATAGAAATTAAACACAAGAAAGTATTGAAATCAATTTATTGTAGTCAAGTACCGGCCATAAGTTAATTTGACTGACATAATAGAACTTTTCGTATCTAGCGTGTAAAATTACATTTTACGCCCACATTGTAACTTCAAAATTATTCAGCCAGTGGGCATAAAATGCTACTTAGCGCCCAAGAGACCCAATAGCTCACATACTCTTACAAAACTTTATAGAACCTATGCACTTTACGCCCGTGTGGGCGAAAATTATTTTAATTATATAACTATAATGCCTTCTCTTTATTTCTAAAATTCATAAGAATTTTTTTAGATATTTACGAAAAGTCAAAGCCTATATAAAAAAATTACATAGTTACCAACACATCACTATTTTTCATAATGCTTTCTCAATTTTGAACTTTCTATAATATTACGCACCTTGGGAGGAAAAGAGAAGTCTAGAGCTGCTCTAGCAGGGGTGGTCTTCCGATCTCCCATACATACTTGGCGGGCCCGACGATTTACAGTTCAAGGTGTAAGACATGGTCATTTTCATATAACTATTCATATGTTTAAAGATCAGATAAAATGTATAAATGGGTTACTTCTAGATATTAACTACTGATCCGTGAATCTATCACTCTGTTTTTAAATAGAAAGTGCAAACCCGCCTGAAAGTATCATATGAGATCTCATATGTAATCCCATAATATATAAAATTACAGATGACATCGCATATGAGATCTGATACGAGATATGCGATGCCTGAAATTCTCATATGAGATCTTATATGATATTTACACGCGGGAAAAGGATACACAATAGGTTGCTTATAAAACGGTTAGTAAAATGTAAAGCACTTTTAAATAGACTATAAATTTATATGAATTTTTTATTTTATTCTCGTTTAAAAAGGACGGACACAATGAAAAATATCGTGGGTAATAAAAGTAAATCATGATTCTGCACATATAGGGATGTTGTACTTAACGGTACCAATTAAAAATTAAAGTCAATGTAATTATTTATAGTAGACTTATAGGTATAAATATTGTTAATGAATTTATGCAAAAATTTTGTATTCTATATTTAAGTAGCCCACCGCTAAACTGCAAATCGTCGGGCCCGCCAAGTATGTATGGGAGATCGGAAGACCACCCCTGCTAGAGCAGCTCTAGACTTCTCTTTTCCTCCCAAGGTGCGTAATATTATAGAAAGTTCAAAATTGAGAAAGCATTATGAAAAATAGTGATGTGTTGGTAACTATGTAATTTTTTATATAGGCTTTGACTTTTCGTAAATATCTAAAAAAATTCTTATGAATTTTAGAAATAAAGAGAAGGCATTATAGTTATATAATTAAAATAATTTTCGCCCACACGGGCGTAAAGTGCATAGGTTCTATAAAGTTTTGTAAGAGTATGTGAGCTATTGGGTCTCTTGGGCGCTAAGTAGCATTTTATGCCCACTGGCTGAATAATTTTGAAGTTACAATGTGGGCGTAAAATGTAATTTTACACGCTAGATACGAAAAGTTCTATTATGTCAGTCAAATTAACTTATGGCCGGTACTTGACTACAATAAATTGATTTCAATACTTTCTTGTGTTTAATTTCTATAGCTCAGAAAGATGAACAAATTTGAATATATTTCTGAGAACAGTCATACAGTAGTTTCCGAGAGTTATTTGCATTATTTGACTATCGATAATTGATTTCACAACTTTCGTTTGTTTGGTTTGCAGTGAACAATTTTTTGAATGTACTTACATATAATTTGTTCAGCATACAATGAATCAAAGAATTAAAAGACTTTTTCATTCGTATTTATTTGATTTCTTTTACAAAATCATAAATATTATTATTTTATAGATTATTTGTACAGTCATGAAAAAATTATTACCATTTGTAGAGAGTGTTTATTGAATAGATGAGATTCGAAGAAATAAAAGAACTAGATAAATTGTGTTGTTTTTTATAGATTATCCAGAAAAAACGTCTATAATTGCCTTATTTTATACTTTCGTAGAAAGTTTTATTAAAAAATTAGCTTTTAAAGAACGTGTTGATTCTTCTAAGAAAATATATAAGGACTCATTATAGCTTTTGGTATTCAGTTTGCCGGATGTTGAGAGAGAGGAAGAGATAGAGAGAGAGAGAGCCGGAGAGAGAGAGAGCGAGAGAGAGAGAGGTCGGAAAGAGAGGGAGGGAGAGATAGGGTGGGAGGGAGATTAATAGGTACTTGCCTCAGTTTAAACTTTTGTAATATATTTTTTTAGATAGATTTCACAACTTTTTAAGAGAAAATAATAATTACATAATGTGATAACGTTATGAGAGTTTATTATAGTATATTTTTAATATCATTATTAAATGGCTGTATTGTTATTCATAAAAGTTTTAAATTTGAAGAAACAGTCAAATTTTTCTTCAAGGAGCTCTATAAAATGATTATATTAGTTAAATTTTTTGAAATAATTTAATCGAACATGTATTTTCTTAGGTATGATGATAAATTAACAATATTATTAATTGTAAAATCATATGAAAAAAAACATAATTCTTTTTATTTTTATAGAAAGTTTTTATTTGTACAGTCATGAAAAAAATTATTACCATTTCTATAAATGTGCTTATCAAATAGATGAGATTAGAAGAAATTAAAGGACTAGATAAATTGTGTTGTTAAAACGTAAATAAAATTTTTTTTTTTTAAAACGTGTTGATTATTTAAAAGAAAATTTTTAAACTCTTATTAAAGTTTTTGGTACAGAGTTTGACGGATGTTGAGAGAGAAAGAAAGAGGGAAGAGAGCGGGAAAAATAGAGGGCGAGAGAGAGGGGACGAGAAACGGAGGGAGAGTAGATTATACACAACAAATACATGTACTTGCCTTATTTTATAACTTCGCAGAAAGTTTTATATCAACAATATTATTATTTGTACAGTTAATAATTACATAATGTGATAACGTTATGACAGTTTATTACAGTATATTTTTAATATCATTATTAAATAGTAGTATAGGTATTACCAAAAGTTTTAAATTCGAATGTTCTTTTAAGCTGCTTTTTCTATAGAATGTCTTGTGGGTTCTTTAAATTTGACAGACGTGTAATTTATGTATTTGTTAACAGTTCTACTTATAAACTGTTCAATCAAGATCTTCTTATCCATATGATTCATAAGTTCTGATACTCTGTAAAAATAAAAACAAAATTTCACAAAGTAACAATACTTATTATTATATTAATAACAGTTTTCTACTATATAAAAGTTTGCTACTTATCTGAATATTTATATTTTCATTTCAAAGTACAAATATACTTCTGATCTTGCATGTAATAACCACTGTCGAAGAAAATGAACCTACTATGGAGCGCACCACCTAGACCTCGTCAAAGGCTACCTCGAACACCTGGACCTACTATTACATGCGCCCTGACATCTAAATGCAAAAAACTACGGAGCGCAACACCTAGACATCGTCATCGGCTACCTCGAACACCTGGACCTCCTATTACATTCGCTCTGACATCTAAATGCAAAAAACTATGGAGCGCACCACCTAGACATTGTCATAGGCTACCTGGAACACCTGGACTTCCTGTAAAATACGTCCTGACATATAAATGCAAAAAGCTACGGTGCGCACCTCATCGACTACCCCGAACACCTGGACCATGTATTAGATGCACCCTGAGATGTAATCGCAAAAAATTACGGAGCGCACAACCTAGACTCCATTATCGGCCACCCCAAAGACCTAGACCACGCATTCGATGCGTTCCAATACCTAGAGGTAAAAAACTACGAAGCGCACCACCTAGACATCGTCATCGGCTATCTCGAACACCTAGAATTCCTGTACAATGCGCACTGACATATAAATGCAAAAAACTACGGTGCGCACCACCTATACATCATCCTCGGCTACTCCGAACACCTGGACTTCCTGTAAAATGCGCGCTGACATATAAATGCAAAAAACTACGGTGCGCACCACCTAGACATCATCCTCGGCTACCCCGAACACCTGGACCTCCTATTAGATGCGCCGTGACATCTAAATGCAAAAAACTACGGAGCGCACCACCTAGACATCGTCATCGGCTACCTCGAACACCTGGACCTCCTATAAAATGCATCCCGACACATAAATGCAAAAAGCTACGGTGCGCACCACCTAGACATCATCCTCGGCTACTCCGAACACTTGGACTTCCTGTAAAATGCGCGCTGACATATAAATGCAAAAAACTACGGTGCGCACCACCTAGACATCATCCTCGGCTACCCCGAACACCTGGACCTCCTATTAGATGCGCCGTGACATCTAAATGTAAAAAACTACGGAGCGCACCACCTAGACATCGTCATCGGCTACCCCGAACACCTGGACCACGTATTAGATGCACCCTGAGATCTAATCGCAAAAACCTACGGAGCGCACAACTTAGACTCCATCGTCGGCTACCCCAAAGACCTAGACCACGGATTCGATGCGTTCCAATACCTAGAGGTAAAAAACTACGAAGCGCACCACCTAGACATCGTCATCGGCTACCTCGAACACCTAGACTTCCTGTAAAATGCGCGCTGACATATAAATGCAAAAAACTACGGTGCTTACCACGTAGACATCATCCTCGGCTACCCCGAACACCTGGACCTCCTATTAGATGCGCCGTGAGATCTAAATGCAAAAAACGACGGAGCGTACCACCTAGACATCGTCATGGGCTACCTCGAATACCTGGACCTCCTATTACATTCGCCCTGACATCTAAATGCAAGAAACTACGGAGCGCACCACCTAGACATCGCCATCGGCTACCTCGAACACCTGGACTTCCTGTAAAATGCGCGCTGACATATAAATGCAAAAAACTACGGTGCGCACCACCTAGACATCATCCTCGGCTACCCCGAACACCTGGACCTCCTATTAGATGCGCCGTGACATCTAAATGCAAAAAACTACGGAGCGCACCACCTAGACATCATCATCGGCTACTCCGAACAGCTGGACCACGTATTAGATGCACCCTGGGATCTAATCGCAAAAACCTACGGAGCGCACAACTTAGACTCCATCATCGGGCACCTCAAAGACCTAGACCACGCATTCGATGCGTTCCAATACCTAGAGGTAAAACGCTACGGAGCGCACCACCTAGACATCATCTTCAGCTACCCCGAAGGCTTTACCTCGAGTTCCTCGGGTACAGTTCGGATGAGCCTCGAATTCGCCTGAAGCTAACCGCGGGTGTGCCTCGGATTAGCCTCGGCAGCACCTCGGCTGTACCTCGGCTCGAGCCGCGGCAAATCCGGGGCTGGAGCCGAGGTCCGAGCCGAGGTCCCAGCCGAGGTAAAGCCGAGGTCCAAGCCGAGGTAAAGCCGAGGTCCGAGCCGAGTTCTAGCCGAGGCTCGACCGAGGTCCAACCGAGGCTCGACCGAGGTCCGAGCCGAGTACTCTACACCTTTGTAAAAGTCTACATTGTTATGACTCATCTCGCGCAATTCTTACATGTGAAGTGTCATGACAGAAATTTTAAAATGTCGATTTCTCGAAAACACGTACAAGTGGGTTAGGTCGTTATTCCGGGAAGCCACAGATATTATGTTCATAATATATGTAAATACATATATAGAGATATATACATAGAGAGAGGTTATGTACTAATAAACATATATACTGTATATAATAAAAAATATACATATGTTTATGTCTCTTCTTCTCTTCCTCTCTCTCTATCTATATTTTTATCTTTCTCTTTCTTTTGTCTTTCTTTATTATTATACGGCCATTATCACTGCTTAACTCTTCATGGCCATTAATTCCTGGTGATTGTATGTGTGTATATATATATACATAACATATATGACGTTACAGGAAGTCGGGAAAAACCGGATGCGAGGCTGAATACCATGGAGAAAGTTAAGAAATCGGAAAGCCGACAAAAAAAAATTCAGTCCCTTATATCTTTTGAATGAGATAATCTTTTTAAATAAAATCTTTTGATTTGAGTAGAGCAATGAAATGGCTTTCGATTAAGAGGGATATGTTATATAGTTAAAACTAGCGCAATAGGTGTATAAGCTCATAGAATTTCTCGTACATCCATTTCAATGTATATCATCACGCGGTCGTCCTAAGGCTCTTCTATACTTGCCTTCGGAACGCTCCCGCGTTCCTTGATATTTACATATTTATTGCTAAAATTCAATATAACTAATAACTAACTTATAACTAATAACTGACTATATTAGAGACTTCTTATAAAATGAGAATTCCTCGTGCCCATTTTCTAGCTCACGATGAAATGCTTTTTCTCCTATTATTCGGTCATTTAATAGGTTGAAAAATAGAATGATTTTTTCAATGACAAGCACAAACTTGTTCTTCAGTATTTTAAAAGTATTAGATCTGACCAGTTTCTTTAGTCTGGAAATGACTAGTAGAAGACTTGCTATTATGACATGGAGCGAGAGACAGAATCAGGTGGAAAAATAAAATAGTATGAGTACAACAAATGATTTTTTAGTTAATGTCATTTATTTATATTTTGGTAAGCCATGCAATGCACTTTAATGCTTTTTCCTCTATGATAAAATTAGTAAGTAAATAAAATACGAATATTTTGTTGTTACGTCAATCTAAGAAATAGGTAAATAATCTCGAAAAATCGTTTCATCATAGCGATCAATTAGCCAGTTTTACTAGTTATTTTCTAACTTTTTGGACATTTCATATACATGCATTTCTACCAGGGGATATGAATATTATCTTATAATTATCTAGTGAAATCTAAAAATTTATCAAAAAAAAGATGATTTAATTTAATTTTAAATTCTATTGACTAAAGATTCAGAAAAGAACGCCCAAGAATTATAAATAGGTTTCCTAATTTTAATCACATTTAATAATTTTATTTACCACTTAAGTCGGTAAGTTGTTGACATCCACTATCATTCTCCGATCGTCGTAAATGAACGTTCGAAGCTGGACCCAATGTTGCACCATTAGTAACTGAAGAATTGCGCCCTATGCCTAAATATAACATCATTTATGAAAAGCTAAGGCTTACAAGTGCTTGAAATTTCGAACGTTCATAGTGAACGAAAGATTTTTGCCATTTTCTGATTTAGCCGAAGTTGGCTACTTAATATATTTAAAAAATGATAATAACTGCATCTCTTCACTTGTTACTCTAGCAGTCACCACTAAAACTACTCCAACGAATTCTAACCAAAATTAGAATATAAGTTAAGATTTCGTTCATTATGAACGTTCGGAATTTCAAATACGTAGGCTTATGCGAGATAACTCGAGGTAATTCGACAATAAATCTAATTCGACTACACCTACATTTCTTCGCCTTACTTTATGGGAACGCTTACTTAGACATATAAGTAACAAATAAATATTAAAAATATAGTTTATATTTCAAAATTTTCTGAATCTTTTTCACCTTTTTACAAGAGTATCAATTTAAAAAGTGGCCGTATTAGCGACATACGTTATTTAAGAATATGCTTCAGAAACATTAAAAAAAAATTCTGCTTAAGGTAGCCGAATTACCTACAGTTACCTTAATTAAAGAATAACAGTTAAACTAAAAATTGACCACAAAAGATTATTATCATTATTTTGTGATAATAAAAGAAAATATATTGAAGCGACGCAAAACATTATTTTTCAAATTACATTGCTTGAGTGCAAAAGATAAACTTTAAATTATTTTAAATCTATTTTATACATACAAAAAAATATTTTTTTTAAATACATCTTTATTTCATTTGCATAACAGAAATTCTGTGTAATGATTCAGAGGAGCTATAATTTGTTTAACTTTTAATTAATTGCTTTTTTCTTTATTATTTTTAACAAAATAATCATTTATCAATAACTATTTTTTTTATTTCACTATATTTTTCGTATAAAAATACACGACGAATCCTTTCTATTAAATTATGTATCATTATTCAATGAAGCCATCTAAATATTTAATCATTAATACCAACATAATTTTTACAAATTTTTTTTATAATTGTACTTACTATAAAAATATGGGACGTCCCTTTCACCTTCATTTTCATCATGTTCAGAGCACCCTACGTTAGCAAAAGGTTATTTATAATTATCTATTAATGATTTATAAATTTAAAAGAATTACGGAAAAAGCATTATCTAACCAATGTTTAAGGTTGTATGGGCTATATGTAAAAAATAATGTCAGATCAATAAAATTTCGTCAGTAGGTCAATAATATCATTATAAACGTCTCTGCCAAATTTGAATATGATTTGCGAGCTAGTTTTCGAGATATTGTTGTTTAAAATTAACGTGGGTTGTTATGGAGAATCTCTGAATATGGCTATATTTGTCGTAGTTACTGAAAAAATTAAGTTGAGAAAATAGTGTTTAGTTCTTGTAAATGTTTGTATACGTAAAAGAAACCCTTTGTAATCGATTGCAATTGAAATGAATTGCTTTTGCCAGCTAGTATTAAAGTTATAGCATAAAAACTGTGTAATAAGGCATACAGTCATATCAAAAAGTGAAAAAATGAGCATTAAAATGTTCTAAAACCGATGTAAAGTTTTCTTCATAGTACTAAAAAACATTTTACATATTTAATTACTCTTAGTACTGTAGAATATTACTGTTTTCGACGAATTATACGACCAAAATATTTGTCTTAAATTTTTTAATGAGACCTTACGGCCAATACA
This sequence comes from Torymus aiolomorphi, assembly GCA_036365515.1. Lineage (NCBI taxonomy): Eukaryota > Metazoa > Arthropoda > Insecta > Hymenoptera > Torymidae > Torymus > Torymus aiolomorphi. Next base: position 4,973,882 of record CM070873.1, on the reverse strand, counting down.
ACCTTAACCCTTTGAGGGGCACATTTTTCTGTTGAACCCACAACCGAAATCAAGATGGTACTTAAGGTTTTTGGGGTCGCTGATTACGTATCTGGCATCAGAATTCCAAAATTTGAGATGGCGGAGACTGGATTCATAATCATCGACTCTCAAAACCTCTACAAGTGATTGCACTTGAAATAATCGGGTTGTGGTTAATTTTCAACATTTACATCCGCCATAGTGGATCCGTCATTTTGAATTTTCAAAGTCGGGGATCAGATTCATAATCAATGACCCTAAAAATCCCTATACAGACGATTGCACCTAAAATAATCGGATTTTTCTAGATTTTCAAATTTGAATGCCGCTATATTGGATCCCGCATTTTGAATTTTGAAAATTGGAGACTGGAATTATAATCAGCGCTCCTAAAAACCCCTGTAAACGTATTTTCATTGCATTTGTTCAAAAAATGACTTCAAAACCGAATATAATCAGAAAAATTTGCGTTTTTTTTAATTTCAATTGTTTATAACTAATTATGTAGATAGAAATTTGGATTTTTCTACTAAGAAGATATGTTTTACAAGATATGAGGATCCTACGAGAAAAGGTTTGGATGATTTCGGGTTCAAAATGTTTCTTCGATGAACAAAAAACTGAAAGAAATTTGGTGTCTCACATATGAGACATCGCCCCTCAAAGGGTTAAGTAGCAATTAAAAAAAAAACTTTCAAGCAAAGATTAAAAGAGATAGCTTTAAGAAATGCCTAAGAAAAATACTTTAAAAAAAGTTTTTTTTTCGTATCTTGTGATAATGGTGTAAATGTTTACTAATTAAGTAAAATACAATTTGCATAGAATAATGCTACTTACCCGGTAGAGCAAGCATTTCTGGACCATCTTTTTCATTTTCAATACTTAATGGTATTTCATTTTGGAAAATAGAATGATTAAAATCAGGATCTGTTTCTACAAAATAACATAATTCGTCACAAAGCAAAATAACGCGAAATCTCGTGAACAATAAAAGATTATGTAACTCATAATACCTGGATGAAAAGTTTGTAAATATTTTGCAAGTCCATAGTCAAGTTCATATCTGGTATCAGTAAGATAAATGGAGTCGTTAATGTCCCCTTTTAACTGCACTATGGTTTCAATAATCAGAGACACACTACTCCACGAATAAGCCCTCGCCACACTGCAATAGTTTTATTTCGATGATAGTTACAAAAGACTTACTCTACCATTTATATTTATATATAAGCCCGAATCCATTTCAAATCAGGTGGACCGCGTATGCCTATGTCACCGATCATTTTGGAATTAAAGTATTCATGTTCTTCTCCAAAAATTATTTGACCCGTATATTTTTATTTTTTTGTTGCATCAAAATTTCATGCGTTCAGCAATGGCAAAAAATTCCGAGAAAAACCTTACTTAGAAAAAAAATTTTTAAGCTTTTTAGCGTGTAACACATAATTTCACTAAGGTTTGAGCCCTCTTTCACGTTCTTTATGTTATTTAAAAAAAAAATAACAAATGCACGAGTTATGTACTTTTTACTGAAAAATGCACTTTTTAGAAAAGTGCATTTTTCTCAAAAACGCCATTTTTTTTGCTCAATTTTTTTTTGTCCTGATAGAGGACCTAAATACCTATCTAGACGTATTTGTGAAATTCCCGACCCATGCCCAGGAATAGCGATCATTAATGAGATAATACACAAACAAATTTTTCACGCTTAAACCTTACATATATTCAATGGTATAACAGTCAATATAAAGGTTTTTATCTTTTTGCGTAAGTAATATACAAGTACAAATAGTATCTGTTGTATTTTTTATTTTTGTCTTTTAGATTTTTTATTTTTATATCTACCTTTCTTTTTCTGCTTCATTGTTCTTACTTCAGTAAGGGGACAATCACCGGTCTTTGCTGTTAAACAATATACTTTATCATTGCACGTTTCTTTAATCCATAAATGAGTTTTTTGAATTCCGTGATACTTAGGAGTCGCAAGCCCATCAACATTTTTTACTTTTCTAAACTCTTCTACGTCAATGTCTTGTAAATGTATTATTTTAATTGCATCTGTATATTTTTGAACGTCCTCTACAAAATCATTAGCATTTTGAATGGATTTTTCATGGGGACCTCGAAGATTATGCGAAGCAGCATAATGCTTTATAAGTCCACCCACACCATCTACAGCTCCTTTGCCGTGCCCACTAGCAGAGAACAACCGTTTTATATCAAATGGTGCTCGTTTTAATTCATATAATTGAAAGAGATTTTTAAAGTGGCTAGCGGCGCCATCTGATACAATGGTAATTTTTTTTATTGAATCACGACAATTGTCTTTCAAGTAGATTATAATGTTTTCTATTGCTAGCAAAGCATACGCTGAATCATATTTTCGGTCATCACTTATGAGTGCGAAACTTTGTGTCGAATCCCCTTGATAAGATACTGCTGTGAAAATAGAAATTTGATCATTAACCCAATGATTTCCTTGAACAGCTTTATTATGAATTACAGCCCAGTTTTCAGCGAAGTCTATTTGAAGAACTAAATGATGTGGATCCTTTTTAGCATTTTCTCTTTCTGCTTTTACAGCTTTGCGTTGTATATTTTTTACATACATGTGAGTACTAATCTTCATGGTCCAAACCGAAAGTTCCTCTTTAAAAGCAGAAATTGGCACTGCTTTTTAATCAAGTTACCATTTTTCCACAAAGCATACGTAATTTCTTCTGCGCTTTCTACATCTTGCAGTTTTAGAACATGAAACGTAATTCCGTTACTGCCTGGACAAATTTTACATTCCTGCAAATAACATAAATCAGATGGCTCCGAACACTTTGTTGCGTTTATTATTTCTGACCGAAGTTCATCCAACTCTGTAATGTTACTCTCTCTGAAATTAATCAAGCTCGTAAGAAATAAATCATAATTTGCGCAATAGATACAGAGACAAACTTCTTTAATGGGGCTAAGTAAAACATATTTTGGTCGCAAACTATAAAACTTCGATTTACCAATTTTTAATTCCGGATAATCATTTTTGAATGCTTTATACGTTGCTTTCAGACTTTGAGTAAGAAAACGTTTAATTTTCTTCTCTTTTTTATCATTTATTTTAACGGTAATAACGTCACTCTTATTCGGACTCTGTCTTGAACAATTAAAATCGTCATTTATATAATATTCCATAACAATTTGTTCGGTCCTTTCATCAATTGGATGGTCTGTGTACGCTTCTGGTTCTGAATAAACTCCCTTTTCTTGTGCAAGACTTTTCGCTCATTCTATCATGTACAATGTTATGTCTGGAAATAAAGATAAAATTTCATTTTTCGTTAAGGATGAGGATAGCAAAGTCAGAATTTTTACTTTTTCTGATACCGTAGAACACTTTTGCAAGGCTAAACCAACATTTTGTACCCATTCTGTACAACGGCATGCAGTTGATTCGTTTGCTTTTATAGAAACGTCATAAACATTATTCAACTTCACATCGAGGGCATTAGACAATGTTGAAAGTATATTTTTCGTTTTCTTTTTTACGTAATTTTCAATTGATTTTTCACGTACAAGATTTTTCCTCTTAAGAGGCGATACACATCCTGAGAAAAATGTACTTATTTTATTATTAAATTCTTCCACGCGTTCTGGAGTACTTGGCAAAAAATCTTCATCTCTATCGATTCCGTTGTCGATAAAATTATCATCTGTTGAAAATTCATTGTCAGTGCTAGTCACCAATTCTAAAGCATGCTCGTAACAACGTCTACACAGATATGTAGAGGGGGTCAAAGGTAAATCAGGATAGAGAAGCTTCAATGGATGAGCAAGATTCTCAAGTTGTTTAAAACGCACGGAATTAGGTTCGTAAAAAATTTGTTTGTGCTTATTTAAAAAATCTGCACATTTAATTCTCTTCGTTGAATAATTTTGAGACATCGTAGTTAAGTTAATCAGGTGAAATATATAATAATTTTGAAACATATGATAGTTTTAAAAAATACTGGAGGTGTACTTATAGCAGAAACTGAACTTTTCTTGGTACATAAAAGATCTAACGATAGCCATCTAGCGGACCAATGTATAAGTACATAAACTCATACGTGTACATATATGTATTACTTAACTACTAAAAACAAAGGTAGTTATAAAAATAAAAAATCTAAAAGACAAAAATAAAAAATAAAACAGATACTATGTGTACTTGTATATTGCTCACGCACAAAGATAAAAACCTTTATATTGACTGTTATACCATTGACTATATGTAAGGGTTAAGCGTGAAAAATTTGTTTGTGTATTATCTCATTAATGATCGCTATTCCTGGGCACGGGTCGGAAATTTCACAAATACGTCTAGATAGGTATTTAGGTCCTCTATCAGGACAAAAAAAAATGAGCAAAAAAAATGGCGTTTTTGATAAAAATGTACTTTTCTAAAAAGTGCATTTTTCAGTAAAAAGTACATAACTCGTGCATTCTTTATTTTTTTTTTTTAAATAACATAAAGAACATGAAAGAGGGCTCAAACCTTAGTGAAATTATGTGTTACACGCTAAAAAGCTTAAAAAACTGGTGAAGCAGTAGCGGTTTGAAAATTACATTGAAAAATTTTTTTTCTAAGTAAGGTTTTTCTCGGAATTTTTTGCCATTGCTGAACGCATGAAATTTTGATGCAACAAAAAAAAATAAAAATATACGGGTCATATAATTTTTGGAGAAGAACATGAATACTTTAATTCCAAAATGATCGGTGACATAGGCATACGCGGTCCACCTGATTTGAAATGGATTCGGTCATAATTATTTCCTAATAATGTAAACTTTTCATTCGTAATTATAAATTTTATTTCTCACATTTCTTTTAAATTTTATACTTTTCTTACACTAGTTATTATTTTTATAACCGAATTATCAAAGTGATTACGTGTTCATAGAAGAAACTATAGATACTCTCTTGCACTGGCTATTTTTTCTTAAAACATATACATAATGTGTTCGTTTTATAAAAGTTTATCGCATAAGGGACAACTGCAGGGTACAACGAGATGTGTGTGTGGTGCAATTCCCCCGAAAATTTCCCTTCAGCCTGTCACAAAAACGACAAAAAAAATTATGATGCACACCTCTGCAAGAAGTTTTTGATAAAATTTCAAACATAGGAAAACAATTTTGTGATACAGTTTTAAACGCATATCAATTTTTCTTATCAAAATTTAACATTAGAAAAATGAACCGAAAGTATAACAAGCTATTAAAATTGGTCGGTTCTGTGCAAAGTTACGTGCATTTAAAAATCACAAAAAATGATAAAAATACGCGATTGTTGGCAAATTTACGTATATTTTAAGATTTTTATAATTTTTTGTCATTTTTCGCGATTTTAAAATGCACGTAACTTTGCACAGAACAGATCGATTTTAACTATCTTTAGCTCAAATTAAAGGTCTTTTCTTCTACTTTAATCGCTTTTTTAAAATCCGTGTTACAAGACCATTTTCGACTGATGGAAAGTTTTTTCGTGTATTGTGATATATAGAAGAAGAAACAACTTCTTGCAGAGGTTTGCCTCAAATTTTTTTTTTCGACGTTTTCGTGACCGGTTAAAGGAGAATTTTCGGGGGAATTGTACATATCCCCGTATTATATATGCACATTAGTCTGAATAATTTTATTTATTCCGATCTAAAAAAATGGCCATTTTTTTCCTTGGAAAGGGGGATCAAAGGTAGCCTATTTTCCCTCTTTTAATTAATTTTACTTTTTCCCGCATTTGCGGGAAAAAAGTTCATATATCCCGCATTTACGAGAAAAAGTTCATATTTCCCGTATTCGCGGGAAAAAAGTAAATTCCGATGACCGTAGCCCGCGTTTACAAACACTGCCCATCTTTTCCGTTGGTCCCACTTTCCAAATAAAAAAAGTGGCCACAGTTGAGATGGGAATAAAGTACTATATGTGTAACTCGGGAAAAAAGTCGATGATTCCCTCGGGTGATCATTGCCCGCGGGAATCAAGAGCGACTTTTCTCTCTTGTTACATAATGTACTATTTGATACGCATAAAAAACAAATTTAAATCTCCCACTCGATTCTTTGATTATTTTAAGTAGATTTATTATTACAAACTTTCTTTTTAGATTTTCGGTATTTCTTTTAAATACATGTTAAAAGTAATATCATATTTCTTGCACAATAAAATTAAAAAATTTTAATTTAAAAACAAATTTTAACAAATTTTATTAGCTCAATCTCACCTTTCGTTAACATCTTTTGTTTATATCTAGTTTGATATTTAGGGTATCGTGAATTATGCGTGGTCAAATCCCTTTGTATATCCATGGAAGATTCGGTTAGTAAATTCATCAGCTTTGCTATAGTAAAATATACATTCTCATAAGAAAATTGTGGTATTTAATTCACGGCATCGAGGAAAACGGGATAATGATAGATAATAAAAATCTTATTCCGATTAAATAAATACATAAATTTGTACGCCATAATTTTAATTGGATATTAAAATATTAACGATGCCTTGCTTGCTCATATATGTGTATAAGGTAAGCTATGAGCAAATGAGAACTATATTACTACATGATATTGTAATAGATTATTAGTGCTCAAAGAAAGTGAATGAACAAAAGTTGAAATGAGAAAAATAGAAGAAAAAACGTAAAGATCTTGTTTTTTGAAAAAATGGAACAAAATTAGTTAGTCGGATGAAAACCATTGCATCCAGAAATGAAAAATCGTACCTACCTATATTTAACATCTTCATAAAAACCACAAATGTTTTCGTTTAGATAATTACAAATATCCCGTTTTACTCTTAACAGGGTGTCCGAGCCAATTACAGATTCGTATGCCGAATTTTTCATTACGTGATTTTATTTTGAAGATTTGCAAAATTACTGCAGTTTTCCACTGTTTAAGATCATTACAAATATTAAGATCATTCCAAAAATATAATATATTGTTCTTTGATCGTGTTTGTCAATATGGTTGCGAAATTATTCAACTTCAAAGTTCAATTCTTATACACGCATTCTTATGGAAGTACTTTACTAAAGCACAAAATATATAGGACGTGATTGTTTAAAAATTAAAAATGAATCAAAAAGCTATTGACCATATAGCATATATACAGGAGAATGTTTGTACAAACATATATAAGCGTGGTGAGCGTGGCAGCACACAGTGGTTGAAATTTCTGAAAAAATGGACAAAAATCTGGTTTCACTTGGATACTTTTTAAAATCGTACTTTTTGTAGTTTCAATTAATTATTTTGTAAACAGTATCGTTTATTTTGTAGTAAGAGATAAATATTTGAAGAATAGTTATCATTCTATGAAAACTATGATTAGTGAGGTATACGTATATGAAGGTGGCTCCGGCAATTTTTGTAACTTATTCACAACTTTTTTACGATGCTTACTTCACATATTACAATCTGATAAATAATGTATAATATAAAAAAGGGTTGTTGAAGTAACAATAAAGAATTATTTTCAAAGAAATTTCAATATTGTTAAGGAAGATAATTAATTGAAAGCAAAAAAGTTACATTTAACCTCAAAAAATAAGTCGAATCAGCTTCTCCATGGAACCTTTTATTAATAATTAGGATGAATACAATTATTTTATGCCAACGCATAATCATTTGTTGGCGTATTTTTGTCTATGCAGCTAAGTATGTCTCGTGAATAAACAAGAAATAAAAAGTACACTCATTTTGACTAGGGAAGTAGCGACAGCGTTATCTTAAATATTTACGTTTTGCTTTAACAAAGTTAAACTACACAACAAAAGTGTTGTTCTTTTTCCGACAAAATAAAATTTGTTGATCTGTTTCAAATAATTGTTAATAAGTATTGATCTTTTGAATTCAAAGCAATGCAACATGTAAATTTAAACTCAGTACCACAAAATACGTAACGAAATTTCGGTGCAAGCAGAAACTCAAAGCTACCATAAGTTACAGCTGACCCCTAGACTATATTTACAATACCAAACTTATAAATGTAATTGTAACTTGTAATCGCATAATAGTATATTACGATACGTGTGAATTAAGTCGCCCATTATTGGACGGCGTGAGGTTAGCGCCCGAGCGCAGCGGGGGCGCTAAACGCCGTGTAATAATGAGCCACTTAAGTCACGAGTAACGTATACTATTTTATAGCTCGTGTGACATAAATACGCCATATTCTTATTTTATTTGTTTGTGCTTATTTGTAATGATAGTTGGAACTTGGAAGTAAGGTGGGAGAAGTGTGGGGCGGAAGTGGGGGGGGGGGGGCAGCCCCCCCGCCCGGAAAAAAATTAATAAAACGTTATTTAAATAATAGAATACCTGATATAGAATATGGTTATTATTGAATCTAGAATATTGAATATATACATAAAAAAATCATAAAACTAGATTCTTGGCAATTTGATTTGTATCTTTAACAATAAGTTGAAGTTTATGAAAGTGAAAGATTTGTATACGTCATATCATTAAAGAGAAAGACTTTTAAAACTAAAATCCATACAGTTTAATATTGAATATTTAAAAAGCGCGCGGTCTGCTATCCCATAGCAGATGAAACTAACCTATAATATATACAAGCCATATTATCATCATTTTTATTTATTCTTTGTGGTTTAACAACTATTAACGAAGTTTTACTTCTTTTCCTGTTTATTCTTATATGTAAAATCGTATTTTTTAATAGTTTTGGTAGATAATTGGCGTTAATTACGTGCCTGTGACTTAAGTAAATTCATTATTTCACAGTGTAATAATGGGCTACTTAAGTCACAGCTAGCCGTGACTTAAGTGCGGATTTAGGTCACACAGTGCTATAAAAATAATAAAAAAACTGTTAAGATTTAGGTGAGTCACTGGTGACCCGCTGCATCACAATCATGCGGTAATGATATCCAAAAAAGCGGTAGCTTATATTATGTTTTCGTATACCAGAAGGTACTCAAATACTAAATCAAAATTTGGTTTCAATAAATACCTATAGGTAAAACCCGATTTTTATCCATTTTTTAGTAAATTTTAAGCACTGTGCAAAGATGCGCAGTGCACGGTGCAAGGGACCTCCTTCCCATGTTTTGCGCGCAACCTCCTTGAAGAATTAGTAAAAATCAAAAGTTGGAAAACAAAAACGTTAAATATTGAAATACCGGTAACTATGCAATTCTGTATTGACTCCGACATCTTCTGAACAAGCATATGAAAAGAGAATTTGAAATTTACTGGTGAAATCCCATGGACGAGGATGTGTCCCCATTTTGTGGCCCAGTCTCGAATGATAACTTTCAGCCACGTTGTTTGTTCGCACGGCTAAGCCGAAGATACAAAAACCTGCTGGCTTAACAGTTTTCAGCCAGAATTTGTTATAGTAATTAAAAAAAGATTTTAGTTTCGTTTTATAGGGTTCTGGTGTTTCGTTGAAAATTTCGTTGAATTGGTTGTCTATCATGTTTTCAGGTAAGAAAGCTAAAGCCAAAACCTTTTTGACAATCAATTTTGCCTCTTTATTCTCCTTTATATATTTACTCAAACCCGCTCTATATAGATATTGATATATAGCCTTAAATAAAATTGTTTAATTTGATTAAAACAAAAATATTGTTATTTGAGATGATTAACATTTTTATTAATACAGAATGAAAACAATTGTGTTGCAAAAATATAAGGTATTACATGCATAATTTACATAGTTTTTCCAAATGTATTATATAACGAGTATTAACATTAAACAGTAATTAATATATACAGTAATAGTTATATTTAGAGTAAACAATTTACAATCTGTGCATGAAATTTTCCTCTTTCAATTTTAAAAAATTAGCTTCATAATCTTTTATAATGTCACTATAGTACAGTAAAACACTGCATGTGTTGCATGAAAGTTTCTAGTATTATATCAATTGCAACGAGACTCGTAGGGAACGTTTTATATTAAGGACGCTCTTGCATGAAAATTTACGAATTGGGATATAACATTTTCAATAGTTCAAGATGTGCCGAATCTTGTGGTACTTTTATTTTCCCCTATAACCGTGGAAAATTTTGAGAAATTAACGTTTGAAGTTGTCATCTTTTACATGTACTCTTATGGGACGGCGGGAAAAAATAGGTTAAATCGAGTATTTCTGAAAAGGGATCAAATTTTTGACCAGTAAAAAACATATGGCGTAAAGATTGCGGCTTCCCCTTTCAAACTACACCTTGTAAATTGTACGTAGCCGTGGGAAATTTCCTTTAATTCATGATTATGAACACAAATAGCAGACGACGTGCACGAGAGCGAGAGAGACAGAACGACGTGTTTGGTATAGTTTGTGCTCTCGCTGAGCGCACAAACTGTATTGTCGTGCAAGAGCGTCCTTAAATTAAACTACCAATGCCAGGCGAACGATTTCAGATATAATGTGAAAAAATCTTAATCGACGAAAAAACTATTTTTGTAACTCCGTGCGAGAAGTTCGATTTCTCGCACGCTGCGTTAAACGATGCGTGCAAAGATCTCACTTCTCGCACGTCGTGTCAAAAAATACGGTTCGATTAACTATTCAAAAAACTATTTTTGAAACTCCGTGCGAGAAGTTCGATTTCTCGCACGCTGCGTTAAACGATGGGTGCAAAAATCTCACTTCTCGCACGTCGTGTCAAAAAATACGGTTCGACACTTGTGTGAGAAGTTGATTTTCTCCTCGTGTGACATTTTCACCCTCGCTTCGCTCGGGTGCAAACAGTCACACGAGGGGAAAATCAAATCCTCGCACTAGTATCGAAATGTACTATTCATAAATCGTCATGACTTCATAAGATGTCTTTTGGTTTTCGAAAATACCATAATAGTACATTACGATACGTGTGACTTAAGGAGGTTCATCAGACTTACGAGTAGATTAAAAAAGTCCTGGAAACTATTTAAATTCAATAGTTGATGTGAAATGAATATCCTGTCGAAATTTGGAATCGATTTACAATCTAGTATCCGAGAAAATCAATATAAAAAATGAGTTCTTATAAACGGGCTCTTATGGAAGTGAAACCATAGCCTTACTTAAAACACAAAATACTTAGAATGCGATTCTTTAAAAAAATTAAGAGTAGTCCAAAAAACTACAGGTAATATAGCAAATATATAGAAGAATGTTTATACGCAATCTGAACGCGACAGACAACACCGATTCCGAGTACTGCGGCAAAACGTTGGCTGCGGGAGGGGATGCGCGGTGAGAGAAGCGGCGCGCGCGGTGCCGGGGGAACCCCTCTCCACGCCCCGCGAGTGGAGATCTGATGAACCTCCTTAAGTGGTCCATTATTGCACGGCGTACAGTTAGCGATAATTCACGTCGTGCGATGGGCCACTCAAGTCATGAGTATCGTATACTATTTTATATCACGTTTATCTAAGTCAGCTGTCACGCCTATTCGTGCCTTAAGCAGTCCATATTTGCACCGTGAGGTTAGCGCAAGAGCGTAGCGAGTGTGATAAACACGGTGCAATAATCGACTACTTAAGTCACGGATAGGCGTGACTTAAGTACGGACTTAGGTCACACCGTGCTATAAAACTTATAATCAGTGAGCAGATCCTCGGTACTCACTGAGGGTTTTATGTGTATGCGTGCATGTATGTGTGTTTATGTATACATATATGTACACCCTAGGGAAGTTGATTCTTCCCGAACGTACCGGGTACATTCAAAATCCTGCAATCCCATTGGACAATTCAAGTGTAAATATTAACCCTAAATTGGAATCGTCCAATAAGATTGTAAGATTTTAAAATTGACTAGGCACATTCGAAAAGAATCAACTTCCGTTGGGTGTACATGGGTACGTTTTTATATACACGGAGAGAAATTTTAGAGTAAAAATTACCAAGGTGCCTTGGTAGCGCATGGATAGACTGTCAAAAGCCGTGATATTCCCAGGTTTCTAATACAATTTATAAGTTTCCCAGGAAAAACTACCATAACCACTTAAAAAAAATACCAAATTATCTGAATAAAAATTACCAGACACACTGGTAAAAATTGAGGTCTAGTCATTTTTACAAGGTAACCTAAGAATTTTTACTAAGAAAACTGATAAATTTTACCAAATAACCTGGTATTTGTGTACTCGCGCATGCGCACTGCGCATTATTGTGTTTCAGAAGATTGATACTAGAGGCGTGCGCGACGTTAAAATGAAAACAATACACATATTTTCAGTAAGTAATAACGGCGATTCAAATAACTGTTGGTAACAGCTTCCATGGCGCAGTCGGTAGAACGTCGGACTCTCAACCCAAAGATCGTCGGATCGAATCCCGCTTCCGTAAAAATTTTTTTTCAGTTTAATGTTTTTTCATCCTTGTTTCTGTTTCTATTTCTATATTAAAATACTATATATCCATCAATATGGTTAAAAAAGTTAATTTTTTTAATTTAAATTAACTAAAAAAATTTTACCAAGGCACTTTGGTAAAAAGTTTGAAATTGTCAGTCTGTCCATCCATTACCATAGAAACTGGTAATTTTGTCTCGAATATTTGTAATTTACACTACAAAATTTCTCTCCGTGTAGCAAAAGTTAATTACTTACTCTGTCGTAGTGGAAATTACAGCCTACACAGCGCGCATATGAAAATACTTCTATGCATATTTTTCTTAAAGCAGCTTCAAAGTCTGTCATCACAATTTTTACTTTAGGCGTATTTAGCACTGTTTGAACTACCTTAAAGACTGCTTTATATGCCTTGTAAGTTTTTGCTGACATGACAGCCCAGAAAAAACGTATCACCTTTTTATAAAAAAAACGTTTATATCAAACATAAATATAATAGTTATCCAAATATTAAAATCGCTTGACAGACGTTTATACACAATTCTTAGGGTTATTAATTCAGAAAATAAATAAACATTAAAATTTTTATAATAATGATTAAAATTTTTACTGAAAGTCGCCGAGCCATCTATAATACTAGACTGTAATAAATCATGCGAAATGAGTCACTTCGAATAGTACATTCCGATAAAAGTGTCACTTGAGACACGTATATCATACGTTATTTTATATTACTGCCTGCCGTAAGTCCGCCGACACGCTTTTCCGTGTCATCAGTAGTCCATTCTCGCACTGTGAGGTTAGCTCCCTACACTCGTGCGATTAACACAGTGCCAAAAAGGGCTACTTACCGCACGGAAAAGCTCGTCTGAAGTGCGGACTTAAGTCACGCAGTGCTGTAAACAAATAAAATGAAGTACACTAAACCAAATATAATTTTTCACACAATATAAGAAGAGTCGGTTTTTGGCATTATTTCTAAAATTATTTATAAATGTTAATTTTTGCTTCCTCCTAGAGGAAGTATTGTAATAGTAAACAAATTTTGAGACAAAGTATGATAGAATTTTACTTCCTCAAAGAGGAAGCTTTGTAACTGTGAAAAAAATTTTTGAAACAAAAAATGTTCAAAAACATGTTTTAAGACTTTTGGCGCTAAAATCCGTTGTTTTTGATAAAAAAAATGTTCATGTCTGTGTGTGTGTGTGTGCGTGTGTGTGTGTGTGTGCGTGTGTGCGTGTATGTGTATACAGACGATAACTTTTGAATCAATCGACCGATTTACATCGGAAAAGGCTTATTCTCTTCGTTTCGGAGGAGAGTAGAGAAAGCATAACCTACTTTTTAATTTTACCGATTTTTTTGTTTATAATCAAAAAACGATTTTGAATTTTTCGTTTTCTTTTTATTTTTTAATTTGTTTCAGTCAGTATTATTTAATAAACTAAATTTTTCTTAAAAGGTCTTTTAATTACCTACAATTTCTTTTTTTTTAATTTAAATTATCTCTAGCCTGTCATTTGTTATTAATGAAAGTATGGTTTATATTTCTTTAATGAATATCTAAAAAACTTTTTCATTTTTCCACTCAAAATTTTTACCACTTATTACACTTATCGAGTACAACATTGTGTTAAAATTTCAAGAGGTTATGTTGATTTGTTTCCGAGAAAAAAATTATTTTTTAAAACAAGTGCGTTTTCTTTCCTTTACGATAACTGGAGTAAAAGTCAATGAATCGTTTTGAAATTTGGCAGAGAATTAGCTTTTTTATGTCTAAGGAGTCAGTTCTTTGCCGAAAAAAATCTGACCGTTGTGACCAAAGATATTGGAGGTTAAAATTTTTTTTATAAATTTCTTATACTTGCATTTTTAAAAAGAATATTCGGTTGATTGACTCAAAATTTTTACTACTTATTATACTTATCGAGGACAACATTGTGTTAAAATTTCAAGAGGTTATGTTGGTCAAAATTTTTTTACTCATTCCAAATTAACCCCAAAACACAAATATAAAGTTTTAGAGCAAAATATGCAATAGTTCTATTTAATTTGTATATCGTCCTGAAATTTGGCACAAATGTAGCTTTTCCGTAAAGCTGAATCCGGAGACATGACTCTCTCCTAGTTAGTCTAACCATAAAATATAAAGTATTAAATTTCAAATATTGGAAGTAAAAATTAATTAAAGGGATCAATAAATTAAGTTTGAGGAAGCTACGTGCCAATGAATTGGCAGCGATTTTTTTTTGTGTGATTGCGGACCAAAAATCTGTTTTTTGATTGGGCCGATGTGTTTTTGTTTTATTTTGAGTTTTCGATTTTCTCAAAATAGATTTTTGCTTTTTTTAATGATAGGATCAAGATATTGGAATCGTATGTGTAGCATTCGATAGAGAATTAAAATACCTATATTTAAAAAATTTTTTCTCTAGCTATCACGGTTCTTTTGTTATTAATAAAACCGTGTTTTTTTCAAAAAAGCTTATAACTCCCAAACTAAACGGTCAATTTTTTGAGAAAAATCATGATAATGCTGAATATAAATAAGGTAACACAACCATTGCTGGGACCCATACTAGAGAATGGAAATGTCGCGCGCTACGCAGGGGTGTTGTTTACATGCATTTTTTCTGAGGTTAATTTACATCGCATTTCACCGAAACATGAAATTAACCAGATACGCTAGCCAATTAGAGGCTGAGAAATACGTTTGGTTGCACTTCGATATTATTCGCGTTCTCTCTTTTATAAATGGAAACATAAAATTTATAGATAATTTTTTGCGTGTGGTATAGGCAATATTATATGGGAAATTTCATCAAGAAACTATTTATTATACAGAATATTGCAGTAAAATGATTGTTAGATAATAGGAGCGTAGGAAAGAATTCAGTATGAATGAGTTGGTAATTCGTAGGCTTAGGCGAAACTGTATTATTTATCCACACTGCTGCTCAATTTGTCAGAAGGACGTTTCAATGCCTAACGGATCGCACGAGATGTACTGGCCGTGCCCAACGCTACCTGCCAAACTGTCCGTAATAAGCTTTTCTGCATTAAAACTGGACCAAAAAAAGAAAAAGAAAAAAGAATTAGATACATTGAATGACTGTTTCTTTAATGAAAATCTGCACTTGCAATTATATGTGGGTTTCAAAACGTTTTCCTCTTCATGAACTCTATTTCTTTTAACATCTATAATCTTGCACATTATCAGATCTTAGGTAAGTAAAATAAATATTGTTTTGTACAAAGTCTGTATTTTGGAATGCAACAACCTTAAGAATATTTTCTTAAAAATTTATTATTGCTTAGCAGAGAGAGGCGGGCCAATGATGACATATTGGCTAAGGATGGACAGAAAAAGAGCAATAGTAGCTAAGTCGTAGACGATACTGATAATTAAACATAATTTTCGAAAAAATGATTTTTTCCGGGAAAAATGATACATTATGTAAATTTATGAGGCGAATGGAGTCTCGATTAACTAGGAAATTGATAAAGTAAAAATACACCTTAATTATTGTAAAAAATTTGTGTATAAACATCTTGAACGAGTATAGTTAATAAAATAGCATAGAATATTTACTTGTTCGATTAACACGCTGAGAATCGTTAAATTTTGATATGCGCCGTCTACGGCTGGTGTTGTTTTAAAAGTCCCATCAATAAATAATTTTTCGACATTCTTAAAATATTTGTATACAAATGCGGAATCGTAAAGTAACAAATGCTCTGCACCATCCTCATCTTCCACTAATTATACCTCCATTTTTACATTTTCATTTTCAAATAATTTTCTTACCTTTTCTTCTTTAAAAGCATTACTAAAATCTCTCAATGTTCTTATGTTTGTCGGAAATATTTCACGACGCCATTTTTTCATCGAACTTTTAATATTCGGATATGATACCCTCTCTGCTGTCTCTTTATGCCTAAAGGTGGAAGTAAAACATTCCCGATAGAGAAAGCCTCATTGATATAGTTTGTGCAACTAGGGGAGAAAACGAGCTATTTCAAGCGGTGGTGAGGTGTCCAGCACGAGTCTGAAATAGCTCTTCTTCCCGTGTTACACACTGTATTTTTTTCAACGAGTGCATGAGAGGGCCTTTTTATATGCATGCAATTATTTCTTACCTATTAATATCTATCTATAAAAATTTTGCAATTTAATCTTTAAAAGTAATTTTATATTATTCTAAACAGCCCAAAAAGCCATAAAAATATGTAAATTTGACAATAAGAGAACAATTTCACAAAGATTCGTTGTAGCGTGGAAACAAATTTGTTTTCCCCGCTAAAGTATGAAAAAATTGATTTTTTTCATTCTTTCCTAAATCACGCTCGAAATGCCCGATTTTCTACATGGCTTTCAGGCATGAAAAAAGGCCCGTTTCATGCACGTATTGAAAAAATACTTTTTTATTTTATTTTTTTTAATTTTTTTTTAACATACTAAAAGTACTTTTTGCAAATTATTGGCGATATCAAAAAGGGCTGAATTAAATTCGTTTTTTATGTTTCGTGGTTATTGCATTGTTGCCATTTTTTTAACTGCCCTGCATGCTAAAATAGTATATTACACCCCTAGGGAGCAAAAGTAAGAATGTTCCAGATCGCATGTAAATTGTCACCCTCGCCTTCGGCTCGGGTGACAAACATGCAATCCGAGGCATTCTTTATTTGCTCCCGTGATGCGTAAGTATACGATTTTTTTGCTTGGCGAGGCTGAAAATACAACCTTCGCGATCGGGCGCCGGAAGCAAAAGTGGGACTTTCGGTCCGCTAGGCAAAAAATTATAGTTCATCAATAAAATTATTGGCGATCTTAAATACGGCTAAATTAAAATGTTGGCAATCGGCAAATGTACCAGTAATACCTATTCAAAACTATATCCGCAAATCCGCAAGTGCGAATTTATGTCACGCAGTGCTATAAAAAAAAATGTTAATAAACTTATACTTTGGCAACTGCCTCGTACAGCTCATGGAGCTTATGCCATGTGCTCTGACACGCTTTTCTTAGTTCGATTTTGAAACGTGCTATACGCTCTGCCATGGCATCGAACTGGCAATGACCAGCATGTTTCCCTTTTACCAAGGGAACACTTCCGTTTCCATCCAATTTTTTTGCCGTGACAAAGCAGTGTTTCGTGCTGCACTTCAGATACCTATAAAATAACAACAACAAACTTTTTAGTATATTAGCAAAATTCAAACGCGCTACACGCATACTATTTTGTTTTTGTGTTTATAATTTTTCTTTTTTTTTTTTACTATGATTTAGTTAATTAGTGTAAAAGATAAGAAAATTAGATATATTTTTTAAACAAAAAATCAATCTTTTTATTCTATTTTAATTATTTAGTAGTTCTAAGTACTTGAGTTTCAAAATTCAAATTTAGCGGATCCTCGCGCCTATTTCATACAGACTAATCAAATAAATCTGTGAATGCTTCACAACATCCAGCCATCATTTTTTAAAGAGTTGATGATGATGTATCTATAAACGATAAAAGTAGGTAAGCTAGGAGAGTTCTGCCTCCCCCCACCACTCGGCCACCGGCCGCCCTGTGCAGCGCTCTGATAGGTTGAAAGGGGGGAGGTGAGGCTCCGCCAACTTTCGAGAAGCTTCCATATGTAATGACGTCATCGAATAAAATTTATCCGTATTTTATTGTCACATTTTTGCATGACGGTCAAATGTTTATTTACGAGCGACCCGGGCGGCGGGCGGCGGCGGCGGCGCGGGCGGCGGGCGGCGCGCGCGCGGGGTCTAGCATCTTACCGCGTTGACAAGCTGGACGACCGCGGGGATGAGCTGATTCGTGCGGAGATGAGCGTATCATCGCGGTGGTCAGCTGATTTCCGCGGTCATTAGCATATACCGACCCGCGTGTAAGTATATTTACCGCGTTGATGAGCGGACTTTCGCGGGCATTAGCCTACCGTCGCTGGTAAGATATTTACCGCGCGTTTATTTTTGTCGACGTGACCTGCAGGTTTGATGTGGCTCTAAATCAGTAAATGTATTTCGGCTATAGCATGCTATCGCATCTCTTCGTTGTTCCGATATTCGTAGTTGCCTTATCGCTATTAATTCTAAGAACTCCAGAGTATTTCAATTGTGTTCTCATGGCAATCGTTTCCTGACAACGACTCACAAAACTTAATAGTATTTCATGTAATTTTACCCGCTAAATCAAAATACTGTTTTGGTTAACTGAATATACAAACGATAAGAGTGGCGGCGTCGATGGAAACCCTAGATATAATAATTATTGAAGTGACTCATACAAAGGAGGCAAGACGAAGAGTATTTCACTCTTGCCAGTAACCCCGACACGGGCGACGTTATCGCATGCTGTGCAGGTTGAAACGTGCCTTCTCGTGCGAGTATTTTCCGAGCATTAGCCTACCGTCGCTGGTAAGATATTTACCGCGCGTTTATTTTTGTCGACGTGACCTGCAGGTTTGATGTGGCTCTAAATCAGTAAATGTATTTCGGCTATAGCATGCTATCGCATCTCTTCGTTGTTCCGATATTCGTAGTTGCCTTATCGCTATTAATTCTAAGAACTCCAGAGTATTTCAATTGTGTTCTCATGGCAATCGTTTCCTGACAACGACTCACAAAACTTAATAGTATTTCATGTAATTTTACCCGCTAAATCAAAATACTGTTTTGGTTAACTGAATATACAAACGATAAGAGTGGCGGCGTCGATGGAAACCCTAGATATAATAATTATTGAAGTGACTCATACAAAGGAGGCAAGACGAAGAGTATTTCACTCTTGCCAGTAACCCCGACACGGGCGACGTTATCGCATGCTGTGCAGGTTGAAACGTGCCTTCTCGTGCGAGTATTTTCCGGGCATTAGTCTATCGTCGCTGGTAAGATATTTACCGCGCGTTTATTTTTGTCGACGTGACCTGCAGGTTTGATGTGGCTCTAAATCAGTAAATGTATTTCGGCTATAGCATGCTATCGCATCTCTTCGTTGTTCCGATATTCGTAGTTGCCTTATCGCTATTAATTCTAAGAACTCCAGAGTATTTCAATTGTGTTCTCATGGCAATCGTTTCCTGACAACGACTCACAAAACTTAATAGTATTTCATGTAATTTTACCCGCTAAATCAAAATACTGTTTTGGTTAACTGAATATACAAACGATAAGAGTGGCGGCGTCGATGGAAACCCTAGATATAATAATTATTGAAGTGACTCATACAAAGGAGGCAAGACGAAGAGTATTTCACTCTTGCCAGTAACCCCGACACGGGCGACGTTATCGCATGCTGTGCAGGTTGAAACATGCCTTCTCGTGCGAGTATTTTCCGGGCATTAGTCTATCGTCGCTGGTAAGATATTTACAATGGCCTCATTGTTTTCAAAAAAGCTACTGAGAAAGAGAGAGAGAGCGCGAGAGAGAGGGCGAGAGAGATGGAGAGAGAGAGTTTCGAGGTGGGTGGCCTGCATCTATGATGTGACTCTAACTCAATAAGTATATTTCAGCTGGCCCGACACAGCAGGATGTATAGTTTTATCTCGAGTGTGCTTCATGCGTCAATAAGGTCGTATTTTTTACGACACTGACCCTTGCACGTGTGTGCGTGTGCACGTTTGACGAAGCGTTGTTCCTTTTTCACATCTGGAGTGCGTGTATAGTGCCGCTAGTCTTTTCAATGCTCACACTTTTTTATAAGATGTGTATTTTGAATCTCAATAATGTTTCGAAGCCGGCAACCCCTACACGGGCGACGTCATCGCATGCTGTGCAGGTTGAAACGTGCATCCCGGTACGAGTATTTTTCGGGTATTAGTCTATCGTCGCTGGTAAGATATTTACAATGGCCCCACTGTTTTCAAACAAGCTACTCAGAAAGAGAGAGAGAGAGAGAGCGAGAGAGAGTAAGAGAGCGAGAGAGAGTGAGAGAGCGAGAGAGAGTGAGAGAGCGAGAGAGAGTGAGAGAGCGAGAGAGAGTGAGAGAGCGAGAGAGAGAGTGAGAGAGCGAGAGAGAGTAGAGAGAGAGAGAGAGAGAGAGAGAGAGAGAGAGAGAGAGAGAGAGAGAGAGAGAGAGAGAGAGAGAGAGAGAGAGAGAGAGAGAGAGAGAGAGAGGGAGAGAGAGAGAGAGAGAGAGAGAGAGAGATAGTGAGAGAGAGAGAGAGAGAGAGAGAGAGAGAGAGAGAGAGAGAGAGAGAGAGAGAGAGAGAGAGAGAGAGAGAGTTTTCGAGGTGGCCTGCATGTATGGCGTCACTCTAACTCAGTAAGTATATTTCGACTATAGCATGCTGAACTATAAACTCGGCTGGCCCGATACACATGATGTATAGTTTTTATCTCGAGGGTGCTTCATGCATCAATAGGGTCGTATTTTTTTTTTATGATGCTGACCCATGCACGTACGTACGTGTGAACGTTTGACGAAGCGTTGTTCCTTTTTTTTTTTTCATAAGATTTGTATTTTGAATCTCAGTAATGTTTCGAAGAAAATGTACTCGCGGGGTAGACGCTGACGTAAACTCCGACGAGAAGCTACACGGGCGACGTCATCGCATGCTGTGCTCAAAAAGGTATCAGATTTCAACCGTTTCTTGTCAACGGCTCCCAAAACTTAATAGTATTTCACGGAATTTTCCGCGGTAAATCGAAACACTGTTTTGGTTAACTGCATATACAAACGATAAGAGTGAGGGCGCTGATGTAGCAAACCCTCGAAATAATAGGCCCATACAAGGAGGCAGGACGGAGAGCATTTCAGTGTTGCTCGGAGACGAGAGCAGAACAGTCATGTTTCGAATTAATACCAGAATTAATACCATATATACTTGCCACAGCCAAATATCAGAATATACACAGGCTTTTTATTAGTTTATTCTCGTTAAATTTGCTATCTCGAAAGGACATAAGATTACAATAAATTCTTAAAATTTTTAATTCGACGAGGGATCTGGAATTCTTCCATTGTGCAACGAAATTTTAAGTGATCACTATGTCAGCGTTTGACTGTAAAAAACTTGTGAATATTATGCTAGAAGCATAATAGCTTTTAGCCTATAAAAAAGTAAATCCTGAAGCAATTATGAAGTGGATTAAACTAGGCGGCCAGAATCTAAGAAACTTGAGGAGGCTTTCGCTTAAAAATGGAAACACTGTTGCAGAAAAACAAAGTTTTATATCTACAATTGGATTACTTAAAGGCATTCAAGGTAGATTCAAGCATTTATTAAAGAGTGGTGCGGGATTGCGTGAAACAAGAAGTGACAGAGTAAAATGGCAAAATGTGGAGTCTGCTTTCAATGATCGTATTAAATCTGGAGCGATAACCAACTTTAAAAATTTAGATATAACTAGATTTATGAAAGATGCTCAAGCATTATTTCAATCTCAAATGAAAAATGTTTTGAAAAAGAAGAGGCTCTTAAAGTGTATACTATCTTGGCAGCTGAATACATCATAATAAAAGCTGACAAAGAGATAGTAGAAATCAAGTATTTTAATACAAAGGCAGTGCCGATTTTACGAACGACGGATTTAAAACAATGGTTTACTGAGAATGTTCAACAGCGTATTGAAAAAGATATGGAAGAATTTCAGGAGAAAGATTCCGGCTGGACACTTCGACAGATTCTTAATTTATCTGTTCACATTAATAAATATAATCCGATGCGCGGAGGCTCATACATCAGTCTACCTCCGCAAATACAAAAGAAACATGCATGTATCAATGTACGGAATTTCGATGATGCATGTTTCAAGTGGGCAATACTGTCAGCTTTGCACCCTACACATAACTCTGACCGAGTATCATCATATAAAGTCTATGAGAATGAATTGAATTTTAATGGAATACAATTTCCTATGAGTCCTAAACAAATTCCGAAATTTGAAAAACAAAATAACATCTCGGTTAACGTTTATATTTTAAAAAAGTCTAGTGGAAATTTTAAAATTTTGCCGCTTCGCATAACATCATGTAAGAAGGAAACACATATCAACCTTCTTCTTCTACAAAACTATTACATAGATGATGAGGAAAGTAAACAGGAGGAAAACTTTGAAGATGATTTATCGATATTCCACTATGTTTGGATCAAAGATTTATCGCGTTTAGTATGTACACAACTTTCAAAACGTAATGGTAGAAAATATTTTTGTGATCGATGTCTACATTATTTCAGAAATGATTCTAAATTGAACTTACATGAACAAGATTGTATGCAACTCAACAAGTACAAAGTAACTTTGCCTACACCAAGAGACAAAATTTTACAGTTTAAAAATTTTAATTATAAAGAAAAAGTTCCATTCGCCATATACGCAGATTTCGAGTGCCTTCTAAAAGCTGTGCAAATTGGAAATGCTTATCAAGAACATGAAGCATTTAGTATTGGATATTATTTAAAGTGCAGTTATGATGACTCCCTATCTCACTACAGTAGCTACAGAGGAAAAGATCCTGCTAAATGGTTTGCAGAGCAGCTGCAAAGTCTGGTAGAAAAAATTTTGAGACTATCTTCAAGTTCATAGTACCAATGGAAACATTAAATTTAAAACAAGAACAAGCATTTCGAAATACAACATTATGCCACATTTGCGATAAACCTTTAGCAGAGAAGCGTGTACGAGATCATTGTCATCTGACTGGAAGGTAAAGTTAAAAGAAAATTAAATATGCTTCAAGCAGAAATTTTACATATTTTTCTTATGTTTTTTTTTTTTTTTTTCTTATGTTTTAGATATCGAGGTGCTGCTCACGAAGATTGCAATTTCAATTATAAAGATTCACATAGTATTCCAGTGGTATTTCATAATTTAACCGGCTATGACTCACATTTTCTCATAAAGGATATTGCCAATAGCTTTCCTGGACGAGTAGATCTTTTACCAGTGAATAAAGAACGCTTCATTTCGTTTACTAAACACATTGATGGTAGTGACATCAACTTTAGATTTATCGATTCCTACCGATTCATGGCATCATCGCTGGATAAACTATCATCATACCTCGAGGAACTTAGAATTTTGCGGCAAGAGTTCTCACGAGATGAACTATTAACTGAAGAGAAATTTCAATTACTCAAACGAAAAGGAGTCTTTCCATATGATTATTTAGACTCTGAGGAAAAACTTGAAGTTTCAAAGCTACCATCGAAAGATGAATTCTACAGTAAACTAAATAGCTGCCACATATCAAATGAGGATTATGAACATGCAAAAAAAGTTTGGACAGCATTTAATATATCAAATTTGGGCGAATATTCAGACTTGTACTTAAAAACAGATGTTCTACTTTTGGTAGAAGTATTTGAAAATTTTCGCGATAGCTGTCTGAAAGCTTACGGTTTAGATCCGACACATTATTACACAACTCCAGGCTTAACTTGGGATGCTATGCTCAAGTATACGAAAATACAACTAGAATTACTTACAGATATTGATCAGATTATGTTCATTGAACGCGGTATACGAGGTGGAGTGAGTCAATGTTCCAACCGTTATGCTCGAGCCAATAA
>CM070873.1:3427500-3462500 GCA_036365515.1 Torymus aiolomorphi | reverse complement strand
CCTATTCGACATTTTTATGTACGATCAATTCCTGATCAGTTAAATCCAAAAAAAAAACGGTTTTTAACGCCTAAATGTACATAAAATTGCTGATTTTCGTTTATAACTGAGCAGAATTTGACTTTACATAAAAATTTTAAATATAAAAGTTATAGATAATATTAAAACAAAACTTTTTTATAGTGAACATTTTTTGCTACGACCAATTCCTGACGAGTTAAATCCAAAGAAACGATTTTTAACGCCTAAATATACCTAAATTCGCCGATTTTCGTTTATAACGTAGCAGGATTTGATTTTATACAAACAAAAGTTATAGATAATATTTGTCCCATTTAACATTTTCATGTACAATCAGACCCAGACGAACTAAACTTATAAAAACGATTTTTTAGGGACGACCGCTTCTCGGGAGAGCCTTATATTTTCACTAGAGCGAAAATTGTAACACTTCAAAAACGAACAATTTGTTGCATAAAAACTATTTTTCACCCAGACTTAGTTCATTTTAGGCGTTTTTTATGGTGTATGTGTGTATGTCCGTTCGTATGTAGTCAAGTTTATGGAATATCTCAGCGAATTTCGAATAGATCTTAACGAATTTTGGCCCAGATACTCGTCTAATTATAAGTAAGCTCCAGTCTTATACCGAGCCGAATCGATCAACAAATAAAAAGCGCCAGAACAAAAAACGATTTTTAACGCCTAAATATACATAAAATGGACGATTTTTGGCTATAACTTGACAGGATTTGATTTTACACAAAAATGTTGAATGTAAAAGTTATAGATAATTAAAACAAAACTTTTTCCTATTAAATATTTTTTTGTACAATCAATTCCCGACGAGTTAAATCCAAACAAACAATTTTTAACGCCAAAACATACATAAAATGGACGATTTTCGCTTATTTCAACGATTTGACTTTACACAAAAATATTAAATGCAAAAGATATAAGTATGGATAACATCTAAACAAAACTTTTCCCCAATTAATATTTTAATGTACTATCAATCCTGATTATCTAAACCTATAAATACGACACTTTACATATTCAATTTTCGCTTATTTAACATGATTCGATTTGACAAAGAATTATTCAATGCAATAGCTTTAAATAATATCGGAAAAATCAATATAACATTCGAAAGATCATATAATTATAAAAATATAATCATAAGATACAAAATTACATTTAATTACAATGTTAAAATAGTACATTTCGACACGGGTGGGGAAGTTGATTATTTAGCTGGTGTGACTTTTTGCACGAGCGAAGCGATACTATGGGTCACGGTAGAGTTTCGTTTTACGCCTACTATTACTTTGGTGTTAGGTAAATTATATGTTCCATAGTGATGTAATATTTCGCACGCATCTTTAGAAATGTCCTGAATATATTCGTTTTCTCCGTTCAATACAACAGAATTATGCGAAAAGCTACCGCAAGATGATGGTGCGATGTATTTCCAATTTGCATTGGACTACATGGGTCGACGCGTATTCGTTGATCTGTAGCAACTGGACGAACTGTTGGGTGACGTTGGGTTGGTGATCAGGGACTTCGCATTCGCCCACATCTTTAAGTGACAGTGTTCAACTGTCGTACCCCGCAATCATACCTAATTAGGGGAGAGGTTCTACTCAGCAAAGTTAAAACAAATAAAATCACAAAGCTGATTTTTACTTTGTTGAGTCTATGAGATTTTATTGAGTTAACAAAAGGAAAATTATTGTTTCTTTTATATGTTTGCTCTGTGACAAAAAGAGATATTAGTGTTTGAGCCTTGTGATAACAAAAGCGTTCGAAAGAGAATTAAAATACCTAGATTTTCTAAAAAAATTATTAACAATAACGTGTTTTTTTTTTTAGATGCTTATAACTCCCAAACTAAACGGTCAATTTTTTTTGAGAAAAATCATGATAATGGATAATATAAATAAATGTAATCTGTAATGTTTTAATTAATTTTGTTGGTTAGTTTTTTAGAAAAAAATTGAAAAATGAAAATTGATTTTTGTATATCCAACGATTACAGGAGTAACAATGACTTAATCGCTTCAAAATTCTTTGTAGTCGTAGATATATAAATTTCGTTATTAAATATTAATTACAAGAATCAACATATTAAGGTTGAGGAAACTACGGGCCAATGAATTGAAAGAGGTTTTTTTAATTCATGAATAAATATCGATAAAAAATTTATCGTACTAATACATTACGATACAAGTGCGATAAATGGCCCATTATTTCATGGCCTAAAGTTAAGGCCCGAGCGTAGCGAGGATCCTTTCACGGCCTGTAATGTGTTACTTAACGCATTAGTATCGTACAATTTTTTATAACACTGTCTGCCTTAAGTCCGCTGTCACGTCTATCCGTGCGCTAAGCATTTCATTATCGCACCGTGAGGTTAGCGCACGAGCGTAGCAAGTGCGATAAACACGGTGAAATAATGGACTACATATCGCACGGATATTTTTTAAATTAAATTATACCTACTTCTAGAAAGATGAAATTTGCTTAAAGAAACATACGATGCCTGAAATACATTATAGAAGCAGAGTTCTATTGTTTTTATACTTAAGCATATTTACGCCAACACTGAATGATGAGTACACCTGCTAAATCTGACTGGTGGCTTTTATAATATTACAGGAGCAGGATTAATTTATCTTTTCATGTTGTAAATTTCAGCCTAATTAATTAAATAGGTTTTCTCTTATGAAATCTGAAGGGCCATGTAGTGTGAGCCTGTCCGAAAGATTTATAGAGTATGCTTAAATAAATATTCTGGAAACCTGTCAGAATTATGAAAAGTTCACTATAACCTCTAAAAGTCAATTAATACTGGTAGTTAATGGATAAGCTCATTGTTCATTAACTACTACAATTCGACTGAATTTTACAGATTAAAATAACTTTTTTCACAATTTTTACACGTACTCAGATTTATTGTTATGGCGGGACAAGCTATTGATGTATAGAAGTTTCAGATACACTCACACTACACTACACTACAGTATACGGAACAAAATTAAAAACTTAATAAGAAAATTCATCCGGCTCCTACAATATAAAAGCCACTTGTCAGATTTAGCAGGTGTATTGAGCATTCAATGTTATCGATATTTACTTTGAGGTGATGTGTCCGTACTTAATCCAAAAGACTAAGAATGATAGAAACCGGCTTCAGTAATGCATCTCAGACATTCCATGTATTTTTGAGTTGACTCTAGCTTTTTGAAAGTACATGTAATTTAATAAAAAAAATAAAAATACAGTTCTATAAAAAATACACAAGCAGTGCCTGAATTAAATCTGAGAAATTGCATGACTTATTTTTTCTTTTTATTAAATTATACCTACAAAAAAAAAGATAAAATCAGCTTAAAAATACATAAGATGCCTGAAATGCATTATAAAAGCAGATTTCTATCATTCCTATGTTCTTCTAAATGAAGTTTGAAAAGACATCCTCAAAGTAAATATCAACCACATCAATGAATGAGGAATAGATCTATTAAATTTGACCGGTCGCCTCTTATAGTTGCTGCTATTTCTGAAAGGATAATAAAAACCCTGAAATAAAAAATGAAGCTATAGTAATGGTTGAAAGCAGTAGATTACTGAAATAATTATTATTCGAAGAAGAGACCACAAAGTGGTCACAGTGATTTAAAATAAATACAGACTAGATCAACTTCCATTGATAATCTATAGAAAGATGAAGCTGCCAAGATGTGTGCATCAGGAAGCCCTTCACTCAAGGTTACCCACTGTAATGCCATTGTTGAGTTTCTCAAAGTTGCCGTTCCTAATTTGGTCCTATTTTTTTGAAAGTCTCCTGCTTTATGATGGTCATATAATGACGCTCTCGAGAAAAGAACAATTATATGAAGACGTGTTGTCTTCTGCAGGAGCTCTTCGCCCTAGGCCAAAAACATAATTACAACAAGAATAACTTAGCAACGGAGGGAGTACAGAGAAGCCACACTCCTCTCAAAGGTGTAGGAAATTATTGCAGGATAGATACTAGCTTAAAAGTATAAACCAATAAACTTTCTTACAGTAAGCTACTCACCAGATAATTTTTTCAACAAGTTCAGAGGTTGTCAATGTCCACATAAAATATGTCAATCAATCCAACATATAGTCCCAATAAAAAACGCTAGCTGCAGGTGTTTAGGACGCCGTGATGTAGTCTGCACGAGCTCTTCGCCCTAGGCCAAAAACATAATTACAACAAGAATAACTTGGCAACGGAAGAAGTACAGAGAAGCCACACTCCTGTCAAAGGGGTCGAAAATTATTGCAGGATAGGTGCTAGCTGTAAAGTAAACGAGAAAATATTCTCACAGCAAACTACTAACAATATAGTGTTAGCGTGCCGATAAGATCATTCATAGCACTATATATTTACCAAGATATGTTGAGAGAATTGAAAGGGATCTTTGTACTCAAAAGTCGATAAAGCGCATGTGTATTCTCAACTAAGACCTCCTCACCCTCACCTAAAGTTTACCAGAATGATCACACACAATACAATACATACAGAGGGATTGTGTATGCAATTTCAGATCGACTCAATCAGCCGGTACGGAGAAAATGACATTTTTCTCAAAAATTTCTTGAAAAAGACACAGAAATTGCAATATCTCCAGACTTGGTGATTATGCATATCTAAATCTTGATATACTGTCCCTCAGCATGTATTCCATCATCTATAGAAAGTTGAAGATACTTGTAGGGAATGGTAAGGGATCTTTGCACTCAAAAGTCGAGAAAGCGCATGTGTATTCTCAACTAAAACCTCCTCACCCTTTCTCAAGGTTTACAAGAATGTTCATACACAATGCAATGCATGCTGAGGCATTGTACATTAAGTTTCAGATATACTCAATCAGCCAAATTGGAGGAAATTACTTTTCTTTCTTAATAATTTCCTCAAAAAGCACACAGAAAATGCTGTAACTCCACACTTGCTGATTATTTAGATCTGAAACATGGTATATAATCCCTCAGCATGCATGATATGGTGACGTGTGTAAAGCTGAAGATATTTTCAGAGAAAGGAAAGGTATTTGTATACTTGAAAGTCGAAAAAGCTCATGTGCACTTCCAACTAAGACTACCTTGATCCTTGCTCAAAGTTTAACAAAATGTCCTTGTGAAAAAAAGATGAAAACCCTGCAAGATTAGAAAGGAGCTAGTATTATTGAAATAATACTTACTCAAGGATAAGACCACAACTCAATTAGCAGAGAACTCGACCAACATCAATATCAATCCATACAGCAATTTAGGAAACACAGTGACTGCAGATATAAACATTGATGACTGCCGTCTGCCGGACTGCCGTGCGCACATGGTTGACATGATGCGGGTGAGAGCCAGATAGGAAGCGAAGCACTGTAGCGATAATACGTACGTAGTAGGCAGCTTTCTTGTGTTCACTCCGCACTGAAACTTTTTCACTAGAAGTTAGGCCCGGCCTTTTTCTCATCATCCGCAGCGCCGTGTCGCTTACGCAAAGAAGGAGCTATCAGCTGACGAGCCAGACGAGACGAGCAGGTAAGCTGCAGCGCATGCGCATGCGCGCACACTCACATGGGTAAAGCCAATGAGCCAACAAGCCAGCAGTGTCACCGCCATCACGTGATTGGCGATGCTATACACGTTACCCATGTGAATATACGATGTTCTAATTTTTATATCGTTTATTGCAATTATTGCGAATTGCGTAAAATCAAGCTCGCATTGTCATCACTTTGCATCAACATCTATATATTATACGTAATACGTTATACACGAACAATATGACATGACTTGATAACCATTGCACGGTAACATGTCTGTAAGAGACGGTCACTAATGTTTTTTAGACCGCAAATTTTTCGCTTATTAGCTTTAGGGTGCGCTTCCATGCGTTACGGAAAAACTTACGGAATGGTAAAATCGTAATGGCGGTGATGCGAAATTTAAAATATGTTAACTACATGATTAAATAATATGTAGTAAATGTGGGTCTGATTAGTTATATTATCATATTAATAAATAAAAACAATAATAGTCTTAATAACAATAAAATAATTAATTCCATAAAAGTTACTCGCAATTAATTAATAACATTACATATCTATAATTTTTTAATATTCACTTTGTACACAATCTAATTGATATTTATCTTCTTTTTCTTATAAAAACATTGTTCATAAACAATAAACAATGTTGTTTAACAGTATGTACATGGTAATAATTCATAATGAGCGGGCCTATTCCGTATGAAAATTTCAACACCCTAGTCCCATGGAGTGCTTTTTTTTAGCGGAATCGTTTTCTAACCTCACTTTCGGTTAAAACTTATCAAAATTTGTTGATGTAATGCTAAAATTGCATTAGAATAAATTAAAAAACAACAATTTAATAAATACTGAACAAAAGAAAATTATATTTCCTTAAAATTATTATCAAATGAATTTCTTGAAGCACTACAATCCTCATTCCGACGTTTTATCTCACTCTCATGGGAATAGGGCTTTGTAAAAACGTAACGGAAATCCGCGCGCCATTATTCGAATTGCAAGTTCACTCCGATTTTGTCGTTCCGTTTATTTTACGGAACGCATGGGATCGCACCCTTACTGTTTGCCATATGGTAACAAAAACTATTTTTTTTTTAATAGTATGTAAAATCATGAGTGCATTGCTCTTCGTAATGACATTATTAATCAATTTTCGCTTTTATAAAAATACAAGGTTCTCCTGAGTATTGCGGTCGTGCCTATTATGTAAAAACGAAGTTTTTACATAGGGAGGGGGCCGGCGACGAGCGAAGCGAGGAGCAGGTGTGTGTAGAGGCGGGGAGGGGAATGGCGTGCCGAAGGCACACTGGGCGCGCAGCCCCCCTAGTTATTTATAAAAATAGCATGTTTGTTTACAAATTTTAGAAAACTTATTAAAGTAAAGTAATATAAGAAACTAAAGTAAGTTTAATTAATACATCAATTTTTTATAATTAAATAATTTAAAATTAATTATTCGCAACATTCAATTTTTGAGAAACCTTAGAGAACTTCAATGAATGGAGTTCTTTTTCCTTCAACGTATTTTATATCTTTTATATTATTAATAAGTAAAACTGGTTGAGCTGGCAAAGTCTGTTCTACAACTCCTATAACTTCTACAGCATGTCCTTTTTTGATGTTGAGGGATGAACAATCAAAATACGCCTTCAATTCCAATTTATAGGTATTGTCAGTTATTGATCCTACCGTATAACTAACATTTTGATTTTTAAAAACTTGTAACTCCATTTTCATAATTCCTTGTAATTCTGAAAAATATATTTATTTATTAACTCAGCTGAATACACAATATTACATTTCATACTCACTAATTTTCCGATTAATTTTTTGAGAAACTTGATTCATTTTTATCTCTTCTGGTACAGTTGCATCAGCATCATGATATGATCCATATACATAGACTTTAGAATTTTCTTTTATTAGAAGTTCAAAGTTGACGTTTCCAGAATTGTATAAATTATTTCTTATAGCTGATGCTTTCGTTGAGCTTACATGAACTATCTGCAATAGAATAAAACAATCCAAATAACCTTTTATATTATTATATAATATTTAGTGATAAAATAAACAGATTTTGCTTACAGTTCCCATTTGCTTTATTGATTCAAGCAGTGCAATGTTGTGGTTCCAAGCAATCACTTGAACCTGTCGTCCCTTTGCATTGTCAACAATTAACTTGTAAAATTTAGCTCCACTTTTTGAGTGACAATTATTACTTAGTTTGGATACAAAACCAACTATATCACTGAAAAGAAAAAATAAATGAATAATATTTCTTAAATATATTTGTTAAAAGATAAAGTTAGTAGAAGTCATGCAAGATAAGTAAATTAGCAAGTAAAACAAGTAGCATATTTGGATTAATATGGGTTAACTTAGTTTTTATTTAACCTTTAACGTAAAAGTAAAATGACAAAATTGTAGTGAGTAAAAATAATAACAACGATTTTTATAAAATCAAATACAAAAAATATTTCAAGAATCATCTCATTAAAAACTGTACAAATATATTGTTATAAAAATTATTACTTATAATTATAATTACATTAAAATGATTAATAATTTAATTATTGATATTACAAAAAGAAACGTTAGCTAAAATAACCTAATCTATAAGTAGGTACTTACACAGTTGTATCTCCAATCTGAATCGAATCAATATTTTCATTTGATGTAAAGTCTTCTTCAGTCAGCATTTTACACGTTGGATTTTAAATAATGTATAAATGTAAATTCCGATACACTAACAAGGAAAGTACCCGAACTCTCAAATTCAAAAAAATTCCAAACCCATATTAAAAAGTAGACCTCCATGCGAGATTCACGAAACCATTTTTATCGGCTGAGAAGCGCTTTATAAGGGTTAAAATCACCCCTAAAGTTTACCCCCAAGAAACGTTTTTTTGATATATCTCGGCTTCTACTTAACTTTTTTTAACGAAACAAAATGGAAAGAGTTTCTTATTAAAAAGCCAAGAAATCCGTGGTAGTATGAACATTAAGGGTTGCATCCCTTATTTTTTAGAGGGTGAAATTGTGTTTTTTTAAGAATAATTTTTGTTGTGAGAATTCATAAAATAATTAAAAATAGGTCAAAACATTATTTTTACCAACTACAATAAATAACAGTTGGTGTTTTTGGGCATTCTTCGCGAAACAATCCCTTAAGAGGTGGTAAACCACCCCTAACACAAATGAATTAGGTATATTTTTTTGGCAATTATTTTTTTCCTTAAAATGGGTTCTTGAAGTCGTTAATCGGAATCCACATTTAGATCCACAATAAAAATTTGAAAATAGTGAATTCAATATGGCGAAAAATTTTTTTGAAATATTTTAAATTCCACGAAAAATAGTATGTAGACCCCCTAGCGGAAATTATATTATGTAAATAAGTGTATAATAATGTAACAATGTTTTGTTATGTTATTCTATTATTTATTATTTTTTTATCATACACTTGTTTATCGTACGATAAACAAGTGTATGATAATGTAGTTGTTTGTAAAAAAGTGTAAGAAAACGTAACAAATTGTACTTTTCTACTAGATTTCGGACGCTTTTACATTTTACCACAGTTTATACCATTTTTTAATAATTTCTTACTATTCCTTACATTTGTCTACGTTTTATTACTTTTTAATTTGTACTCTTAATTCAAATTTTATAGGCATTCTTACACTTTCGTACATCTTTTTACATTTTATTATATATTTGTACTTTTAATTACATCTTTTTACGTTTATATACAAATTTTGATACACATTTTACATCGTATCATATATTTGTACACTTTTTTCAAATAGTTCATAATTATACTTTTATAATAATTTATAATTGTACTTTTATTTAAATAAAGCTATAAATAAAATATTTTCGAAGATGTAAAGAAAAAATACTAAAACGTAATAAAATGTAAATTATTATGTATTAGAAATATAATTAATATATGTTACAAAATGTAAGTTACTGTATAAAAGTTCAAATTTTTACAAATTTTTACAGATTTTTACAATTTATTATCTTTTAATACAAATTCTTATACAATTCTACCAATTTCTAAGTAGCACAACGACCAATTTTAAATCCTACGGGTCAGCCAACAGCAGACGGCAAGCTAGCTAATTATTCTGACGATCATGGATTATATGTTTTACAATAATGATATTCATGAAAAAAATGTAAACATAGCGATTTTTTGCACCATGAACATGTTATAATCGCTCGTTTACCACAAATATCGCATGTAATAAAATTAGAATTGAAGCAAAATTTTTTTGGGCTTTCAATTTTTTCTGGCCTTTCATCAATGTAACCGGCGGCGTACCAAGCATATTTAAATAAATTTTGAAACCTGGGACTTGATAATTGATTATGTACTAATGTATGCATTTTGATTATATTATTTCTATCGTGTAAGTTGAGATCCTCATTTGTTAGAAATATCATATCCGAAAACGTTCGAACGAAGTTCTTCCACATTCGAAAACCGTAAATATCAAGCGGTTGAAGTTCACTTGTTGTTCTTTGTGGAATTTGTAGAATCGTTAAGGTTTTATGTTCCGGTTTTACTTTATAAATTATATCTAGGCAGTGACCTCTCCATGAATCAAGCAATAGGGTACTTGTTATGGTAGTTGATGGAAAATATACATCTTGCGCCGAAGTTTCAACATGTTCTTTAGTCAATTTACCTGATTTCGATGCCATTACATAAACATTTTCTGCTGCAAATAAATTTTTTCTGACTACAGTTCCAAACTCTCCCTTTGGTTCTTGCATGACTAAAAAGAAGGGTGATAGACGTTTTCCTTCAGCAGATACAGTAGATTCGATAGTATAAGAATGAGTTGTCGAATGCACTGATTGCACTATACTCTCTACACTTTTATCTCCTCTAAGATTGAGGGTTCGACCACTGTGTATTTCGTAATTAAAACCACTTTGGTCGGAGCTATAAACACGTTTTGCATCATATTTTATGATGGCATTTTTTACTCTATTGCGAAATTCCTGTTTTTGTGCTGACCATTCTTCTGAATCATCTATAGATTTTTTTAGTAATAATTTTTGTTATTTTTTGAGAAACGATATTAAATAGCCGTTTAAATTCATTTAACCAGTGTCTAGAAGCTTTAAATTCATTGAAGTTTAACACTAATGCTTTTTCTTTTGCCATACGTCTTACATCAATGTCATGAATGGGTATTCTATTCGATCTGGCTACGTAAAATTTTTGTAAACAATATTCCTCAATTTTTTTCAATTTATCGATCCTACTTCCTCCTATTGCCACTTGATCTCTCCATCTATACAGCTGACGTGCTGTTTTTAATTTTTTGAATCGATTTTGGACTGTTTCAAATTTTAACTTGTTTTTACTACTTAACCAATACTCCACAGCTTGCTTTTTGTAGTCGAAATGAATACTCTCTGATTCGGTCCTACATTGATTTTCAGTTTCGGGTGTTATCATATCTTCTGCATCGATATCTTCATGTAAATCATCTGCAGGTATGTCATCGTAAGGTTCGTAGGTATCATCATAATATAGAAATTCTTCCGTTTCTTCGTAAATACTACGATCATTTATACTTGATATTATAATATTATACACTACATTAGCAACATTTCTTTCAGCGTCATTAACAGGTAATTTCTTTTCTTGATCTTGAAACATACTGTTTAAAATAAATAAAACATTCATCGCATTTACCAAATTCATATTATGGAAAATATTTTCTTTCTTCTTTTAGATACGTTGAGTCGCAGTGTAAACCTGTAAAAGTTTTAGTTATTATAGCCTTTTTATAGCCATAACTGTATAGGAATGTACAATAGTATGAATGTACAGTAAGTGTAAAAAGTATTCAGACATCGAAAACTTTTGAGGAAAACATTTTACTAAATTCCTTTGTAAGTGCATAGGAATTCGTTATTGGTTGTCAATGTTTTGTTTACAAGATACACTATTTTATTAGCATTAAATAGTTGCTAAACGTTATTATTATAAATAAAGTACTACTTCTATTCACTCGTATGAATATTTTTTTACACTTAACTTAACTGATTAAATCGTCAATATGTCATATTTTATATATTAGAATAACAGTAATGTAACAATAATTCTAAAAATTAAAATCAAAACATAATTTTTACTATCATAAAATAATTCAATGCATGTATTAAGAGTAAAGTTTCACTATCAAAATATTTACAATTGGTACAATAAAGATTCTATAATAGATTTTTACTGAATTTGACTTTCTTAACTTCGGCCACTTGTTCAAAATTTATTGTATATTTTGACGAGTTTTATATTTAAAAATGCTGCATTTTATTTAACTTTTCAATATTATATCTATTATATCCTTCTATTAGAAATATTTTGAATAATTATGTAGAAGAAAGAAATTTCAATTATATGGTTACTTACGACTATTATTATTGTTGTTATCATTCAATTCAAATAGGATTTCGTACTCGTAAAATGTTTACTTGCCATTAAGAAATATGATGCAAGTACCTCCAGACACTTATATTTTCAATTAATACCCATAAAATAATGTTGACATTGAATATTAATTTAACACGAGCGTAGAAAAATGTTCAGTAACGTATATTGGTTTTCGACTGACCGATGTTTCACTTATTTATGAATAAAAGAGGAGGAATCGGGAGATAAGCCATATCAATGCAAGTGTACGTAATCTTGTATATTGCGCAATAACCATGAATTGCTATAATTATCATTATATTAAAAATTTTGTTCATATTAATTTATATTAATAAATCATAAATAAACTTTTCTTATTAAAACCTATCATCATTTCAACAAGCATGAAAATCTCTCCTAGCTGAAATTATAAAATATGAAAGAAAATAAGAAAATACTTATAAAATGGAATAAATTGTCGAAAAATGTAAGAAATCATACGATACTGGATTTCGGGCATATTTAACAAGTTGTTAAAGTTTCTTACATTTTCTTTCAATTCCTTACGTTTTCCAAATATTTCCTTGTGTAGCTTATTTTTATGAAATTATAAGGAAGTATTTGTTAGAAAAATCTGTAAAAATTTGTAAAAATTTAAACTTTTATACAGTAACTTACATTTTGTAACATATATTAATTATATTTCTAATACATAATAATTTACATTTTATTACGTTTTAGTATTTTTTCTTTACATCTTTGAAAATATTTTATTTATAGCTTTATTTAAATAAAAGTACAATTATAAATTATTATAAAAGTATAATTATGAACTATTTGAAAAAAGTGTACAAATATGTGATACGATGTAAAATGTGTATCAAAATTTGTATATAAACGTAAAAAGATGTAATTAAAAGTACAAATATATAATAAAATGTAAAAAGATGTACGAAAGTGTAAGAATGCCTATAAAATTTGAATTAAGAGTACAAATTAAAAAGTAATAAAACGTAGACAAATGTAAGGAATAGTAAGAAATTATTAAAAAATGGTATAAACTGTGGTAAAATGTAAAAGCGTCCGAAATCTAGTAGAAAAGTACAATTTGTTACGTTTTCTTACACTTTTTTACAAACAACTACATTATCATACACTTGTTTATCGTACGATAAACAAGTGTATGATAAAAAAATAATAAATAATAGAATAACATAACAAAACATTGTTACATTATTATACACTTATTTACATAATATAATTTCCGCTAGGGGGTCTACATACTATTTTTCGTGGAATTTAAAATATTTCAAAAAAATTTTTCCCCATATTGAATTCACTATTTTCAAATTTTTATTGTGGATCTAACTGTGGATTCCGATTAACGACTTCAAGAACCCATTTTAAGGAAAAAAATAATTGCCAACAAAATATACCTAATTCATTTGTGTTAGGGGTGGTTTACCACCTCTTAAGGAGTTGTTTCGCGAAGAATGCCCAAACATACCAACTGTTATTTATTGTAGTTGGCAAAAATAATGTTTTGACCTATTTTTAATTATTTTATGAATTCTCACAACAAAAATTATTCTTAAAAAAACACAATTTCACCCTCTAAAAAATAAGGGATGCAACCCTTAATGTTTATACTACCACGGATTTCTTGACTTTTTAATAAGAAACTCTTTCCATTTTGTTTCGTTAAAAAAAGTTAAGTAGAAGCCGAGATATATCAAAAAAACTTTTCTTGGGGGTAAACTTTAGGGGTGATTTTAACCCTTATAAAGCTCTTCTCAGCCGATAAAAAAAATAGTTTCGTGAATCTCGCATGGAGGTCTACTTTTTAATATGGGTTTGGAATTTTTTTGAATTTGACAGTTCGGGTACTTTCCTTGTTAGTTGTTTTTATCCGCTTTTTTTCTCTGCATAAGTAGTTACCCGCGAACCTCTGCCCTGGTCCTCAGCAGAGTATTAAAAACTATATAACTCAATAGAGCTAAAGCTTCTAGATGTGAATCACGCTTTTGATCAACATCATTAGCTAATATTTCTAAAGCCTCATAAATACCATCGTAATCCTTGACTACAAGTTTTGTGGCATCTCCGCGACATGACCATCTCGTTTGTGATAAGCCGGTTAATCTAGATTTTTTAGTCAATATAAAAAAACATATAAGCGTTACGCGCTCTCGAAGAGATTCGTGGCGTCAAGACCTTTGCTGATGCGACACTCTTCTACCAAGTTCAGCGTATGACCGATGCAAGGAGAGTAGCATGCTAATTTATTTTTATCTTGAATATAAGCTTGAAGGCCAGAGTATTTCCCGGACATATTAGAGGCGTTGTCATGAGTTTTGGCCCGGCAATTTTCAATATCAATAACATTTCTTTTGTAATAAGTCTAACACAGCATTGCTAAGCGATCTGCCCGTGTGTCTTTCAATCTGCACAAAATTAAAAAAACATTCATAAACATGACCATTTAAGTAGTATCGAAAAATGCCTGACAACTGATCAACATGAGATACATCGGGAGTAGAATCTACCACAATCCCTCAATATTTTGCACTTTTTATTTCACTTCTAATATGATTTAATATTTTTGTAGCCATTAACTCTACGAATTCTTCATAAATGGTTTTTGATAAGTATGATACTGTTCCACGACCGTTATGAGATTACAATTTAATGTGCTCTTCCATAAAGGAATCAAATTCAGCAATCAATTCCATGCTACCGAGGAAATTCCCATTATTAGGGGATCCTATTACCTCATTTTTTCCTCGTAGTGGAAGCCCCCGTTCTGTCAGATACCGAACACCTGCTACAACTCTTTTCAAATCTTTAATCCAATATTGCACTTCATTTTCCATGTCTCTCATAATACTTGCTTCTATATTCGAATCTTTTTGTAAATACTCGATATAACTCATCATACAGCTGTTATGTTCTTTACTACTTTCGTGAGACCTAATGACTTCATCTATTTTCTTCCAACTTGAAAACCCTTCTTTAAAAAATTTGTTATCGTGGTTTTTCGAAAATATTTTGCAAACATAGCAAAAAATTGAGTCTTTCGACTCTGAATACGTAAGCCATTTTCTTTCACACTTTTCTTCATTTTGTAAATTTCGCTGAAAATAAGTTGGTGAGAAATACCTATACTGCTTATTATACTCTCGTTTAGATAGCTTAAAATTAGAATTCTGGTTTTAAAAAAGGCATAACCCGTTCGTAAATATTTTTCACGTTCGTAGCTATTATCGTTTAATTTTAAAGGCCATAGCGCAGGATCATTGTGCATATCTATAATCAAAATATTACTTATCATGCGTTAATTTATTACTCGAATGTATATAAGTGTAACCTCGTACCAGTGATAATGTCACTTACTAATTCATATTTTCTCGAGCTACTAACGTCGAAAGATAAATCGTCATCAAATCGCCTATTATTTGAACTATTTTCTTCTAATAAAGATTCTGTAGCATTTTGATGTAACGCATCTAAAAAAGGGAAAATATAATTTATTTTCTAAAAAAAAGAAACTTCAAGGAATATTATTTTTAGACTATACATTATGCACACGAACTAACATTTTATCGGACTATTCATTTCGAATTTTCTTATAATAAAATTTTAATTAAATATAATATAAATACGAGTGAAAACAATTAATTATTTTTCTTTTTTAGTCTGAAAGCTATTTAGAGTAAAAGTGAAAATGTAATTTTATATAAACGTTTGCGTGACAAATTGGAAAAGAGAATAAATGTGTATCAAAATATCTCAACAATTATATTTTCTTTCAAGAATGCTTAAAATACCCCTTTCGCTATTGTTAAGTGCACCAATTATGCTCCTTTCCGCAGCAGAATCACTTTCTTCGCACACTAGCACTTGACTTAATTGATCTTTATCTGTATCTTTAGATTGTATGATAAATCGTGTGATAGATGGTTTTGAATTGCTAATACCAGGTATACCAATCGCACTGTCATCCTTATCCGAGTCGCTCTTTTCGCCAATTTCTATATGGTTTGATTGATGTTCAGTTTCTACGATAGATTGTTTATAGAAATCAGCCACAGTAGGTAGTTTTTTCACGGATTCCTCCTTTAATTTTTTTGCTTTGCGCTTTTCTGCCCCGCTTGGATACTTTCGTTTCAACATTTTGGTGGTGTAAAATTTTTGTGCCTCAATCAGAAGCATGCACACTGCCGCCACAAGAACGGCAAAGCCCGTATGAACTTTGTCTTCATTGTTTTTCTGTGTATCGAGTGATGCCCGCAACGACCCGCGCGTCGGCGCTGTCACAACGACGTTTGCCGCGAAATGAATAACGCATCAAGTGTCTTCGGCTGGAAACGTAGGCGGTAGTGGGACATAAAGGTGCAGTTGCTACAGCCTCTTCCAAACTAATTTCGATACGTTCGGTATTTTTTTCATAATGTTTCACTCTATACTAATTACTCAAATTATTAGTTCAAGTTTTTCAAAATGTATTTTTCTATTGTAGCGCGAATCAGAAAAAACGTTAAGTAAATAGTGTTTGAATCCTTTATTTTTTTCAATATACAAATATGTATCCATATAATACTCAGCTACAAGAAGGACGTTTTCTGCTCCAGTAAAGCACTTTTATCTAACACAATATAAGATAATCTGAACGCATTTACTTAAATTATCATATTTTAAAAAAGTATGTAAGTTTTTTATATTTTTATTTCGTATATAAATTTTGATTTCGTGCACGGTTAGATGCGCAAAATTAAATTACGTGTGTTTTTATTTCTAGAATAAGGGCCAAAAACTCGATTTTCTATTCCTATTTGACGTGCGTAAGTGATATGTTTCTCATATTTTTTGCTTGCAGCGTGCACAGTTTTTACTTTGTACAAAGTAAACACTTTGCACTCGACAAACTAAAAATACGAGAAACGTACCTTTTGCGCATGCGTTTAGAACAATAGTACATGATACTCATGCGCTGCATATGTGTAGCCGTACTCGCTTTTTGTCACCCGAGCTTCTCTAGACTATGTTCTTGCGAAAATCACTTACTTTTCCCACTTGTATCATAATTTATTATTCAATCGCGTGGGGCTCCTTGGAAGTTGAGGCCCGGGGCTCAATATATATAGCCCCTGCTACTCCCCCCCCCCCAAAAAAAAATTGAAATTCACGATTTCACATGGCCTTAATACTTAAGGCCATAATATTTTTTAAATCAACATTCAAGCGTTTATTTGGAAAACAAATTTTGTTAAGCGCTCCGTACACATAAACACTATACCCACGATTTTTTTAAAGTGAGTCTATTAGCATTTTCGTTGGATATGCTCGTTTGAAAAGTAGGTCAATTGCAGATGCCTACTTACCGACAGTACGGTTTTTATTTAATTAAATAAATTCTGATATTCTTTTTGGAAAAACACGTTTGTCAAGCGCTCCGTATATGTTAATACCATACTCAGATTCTTTTTTGGATGATTCTATTGGTATTTTCATGAGATGTACTCGTTTGAAAATTATGTCGATATTTAACATCACCTTAATTAATAGCATTAAGTATTTCGAAAAATTGTAGTGATTTTAGCTATGTTCGCTTGAGATGTTTTGCCTCGCATTAAGAGGAATGATATTAAAAGTTTATAATACTTTGGAAGATGGGAACAACTAGTACATCTTCTACTTTAATTCTCCGCTTGAGATTCACTAATCTCGCGTTGAGAACGTAAATATCAGGAGCGCAATATTTGTTATGCCTTTTCTTCGCTTGAGATGTTTTTGCCTCACGTGGAGATGTGAAATGTTAATTGGTGTACGATAATTTGGAAATCTATTTTGATTAGATATCGAACCCATGTACTTTAAAATATATCCTAATCTGTTCTTATTATTAAATTGCTGGTAGACGTTCTGATTTATTTTCGAACCCATGAAGAATTCTAAGAAATAAATATTTTTGGTTACGGGGCTTATTTAGTGTAATTCTGCTTTAATATTCAGAAAAGGAACCTGCCCAGACTGTTGACTAGGATGCCTAATTAAGATTAAGATTAAGAATGCCTTAAATTCGATCCGGTTGCGATGTTGATTGCCATTTTTGTATTCTAAAGCATGAAAGTACTACGTCATCATGCATAAAGCTCTAGTTGATTCTGTAAGTATCTTCTCATGGTATTAATATTGACAATTAGTGAATTTCAGCGAATACGATTGCTGTATAGCGTGCTTATCGACTGGTAGGTTGTCCCTGGCATCCGCACCTGTTTTATGAGGTATTAGTCAATCGTCGTGAAGTATCTCTTTGGACCTCGATGAGTATATGCCTTCTCCAGAGTTGTCGGACTTGATTGCCTAACTGACAGTTACCGTGTACACGATGTATTGCAGCCTTGTCTTTGTACACGTCATCGTATTTAGTCGGGACGCACTTTTTTTGTCTAGGTTCATCAGATATTCGCCTAGTAGGTATTATTATAGAATGTCTTATTCCAGACGTTGATTTTTGATACCACGAACTAATGTTGATTATACTCGAATGGGATATTATCTTTTGTATTTTCGTATTGGCCTCTGAATGATAGTTAGTACAGTCTTCGAACTTCAATGTAGAGTAATAGTAATTCAACTTACAGTTACACCGGATTTGATCTAAATGTCGCGTTATACGAGGGATAAAATTGAGGACCCGTTACTGCGCACGCGTGCATAGGCAATTAAATGGATTCAGTTTACAATATTCTTGCGGTGCTTTACTGTAGTATTAAGAGTGGGTGGATTATTATAAATACCTTTGCATTTACGCCCACTCATACAGAAATAAATGAAGTTTTCCAAAAATGCACCTTTATGAAATATTCTAAATTTATTTCTTATGTTTTCAGCAAAATGAGTTCTCAAAGACGTTGGAGGCATGAAGGTATTCTGGCTGCCTTATCTAATCCGCGATGTATAGTAAAGCAGGCCCTGCCGTTTTCATTCAATCGATGAAACCCCATGCCTTGTCTAACGGGGGGAGGGAGGTGTTGTAACGTGGTGGATTTTTACCACGTTACTATCGCGTATACGAGAGTGAATTTATGTTATTATGTCCTCTCAATTGGCAGCCAGGACGAGAGTCCTTCACCTCAGCGCCCAGGGTCTTTATTGTACACGTGTGGCTCGGGATATCTATAGTATTTCTGTAAAGGTGAATTAGCGAATCCAACAAAATTTAAGTTATAATAAATCTTATAAGTAAATTCTGACTATTACCGCGCTATAAACTCTGTTGTAATACTTTCAATGCCTCTGCGAGGCTAGCGAGTAAAATCAGTTGCCGTTAGAGTAAATTCGAATATTCATTGTAATATAATTTATGCCTACGTTGGCCTTTTGTTAAAGAAAGAAAATCTAGAAATTAAAGCATTAGAATTACATTTATATTTGCCTATAATCTATTGTTTTCATTTATTTGTGTGATATTGGATAATTTGAATGTTATTTGTGTTGCTATTGTGCTTGTCTGAACGTGTGAATTACTTCTGCCGTCTGAACTCGCTCCTTTGCCGCG
Organism: Torymus aiolomorphi; assembly: GCA_036365515.1. NCBI lineage: Eukaryota > Metazoa > Arthropoda > Insecta > Hymenoptera > Torymidae > Torymus > Torymus aiolomorphi. The sequence goes on along the minus strand of CM070873.1, from coordinate 3,442,912 downwards.
TAGCTGTCGAGCATTAAAAATTTTGTAAGTGATTAATTCTACTTGGTATTTCGAATAGTGAGAGGCACTGCTCACTTTATTTGTCTGCAAATTAGAATATTAACAGTGCCTGGCCCCCAGTATGTCGTAATATGCCTTCTGCATTAAACAATCTGAAAACGACAACATTCAATTAGTTCAAGAATTCCTAATTGATTTTTTGTATTATTATGAAACTCCATTCTACCTGGAAAATATTATTTTCTAATTATTCATCTTGCATATACCTGAAAGGTACCCTTAAAAGAATAAAATCTACGTTGACAATCGTTATACATTATAATTACGAAACGATATATTACATCAGTAATCCTACATCTACAAAACATTACTGAGTGCACGATTTTCTTTTTGTTTTTTTTTTTGTTTTTTTTTGTGTTTTCTTTTATGATCAGAAAATATATTACAAACATATATTACAATGTCATTATTATTATTAAAAAAAAGAACATAAGATTATCATTGGAAAATAGTGCGTTTAAAATTTAACTGTTAAAAAATTAATATGAAGTATTAAAACGTGAATGTGAAAATTTTATAATAGTGAAAGTAGTATACGCACTTTTTTCTAATAATGTACAAAAAAAAATTATAGCCTTTTAAAAAAAGACTTTAGCCGCAGTCTTCCTACTATTACTATGTTCCGTAGTTTTTGCGTAAATTTTTACTAATACAAGAAATTCGAGTATTTTCATTCGGTGCTCATAGCAGTCATTCTCTAGATCAAACCAATCAGAGAAGTATTTACGAGTGTATGCTTCTATATTTAACTTTGCTGAAAGATGATTCTCATGCCAAAATTTAGAATGAATTTTGCCAAATGCTTCTAGCTGACAATTAACAATTCTCACAAATCTTTCCGTTGGCCTGATTAAGAACGTTACTGGTTGAGAATCTGGATCAGAATGAGAGAACTCTCTAAAGTTAATGTAGGTTTCATTACTAGTCCCTGGTTCTGATGCAGCTTTCTTTAAATCTTTTTCGCATGTCAGACAATGACTTTTCCGTAGAGACTTACGAGCCACGTAACCAGAAAAATAAGTAATAGTATTTTGTTTGTAAGAGAATTTAGGAGTCTATGTCTGGCATGCTAGAAAGTGTAAATTCTAAATGCAAATTCAAAAAATTAGCAGCATGTGTAATTTCTTGGAGTTCTTTCATTTCCTCTGAATTGTATTCAGAAGGTACAACTGATTCTATTTTATCCTTTTCAACCTGATTCTGAGGACGTAGCGAATGACTCTCTTCACAATTTGTGTTCCCATTTTTACTCGTATGAATAAAATCGGTAGACATAATATGTCTAAGAGTTAAACGATACGCTCTACTGGTGGAATTAGGATTGAATCCACCTTTGCCGCGTAATTTAGCATGAGCATGTTCCACAGAATATTGATTAAACAAAGCTGTTGCCAATTCAAAGTCAGGGAATGAAGATTTCAGTGCCAAGTAGAGACTTACTAAAGCACTAGCAGTCAGAGGTAACCCTAAGAAATACTGTGGCTTACTAAGGCCAGATTTCGTTTTTATAACCCATTTCTCTGACCACTCGATAAAACTTTCAAGTCGCTGTTGGATTTCTGGATTTCTCTCTGACAATGGATGCTTTAATTCGTGGCGATTTTTCAAACTATATACAATACATGCATCGATAACAGCCTCCATTGTTCTCAGAAAATTTGCTAACGATTTCCATGTATTTCAAGACAACCCTGATTGAACATCTTGGCCATCTAATTCAATTGCAGATGCCAACCCTACTGAAAAATCTCACGTGAGATTCTGCTTGAGGGAGCAGAGAAATCTTGCATTAATTAAAAACAAGTATTCCACAACTGAGAAATGCCTCATAGGTAGTTTTACCCCCGAAATGAATTCAAAAATACACCTTTGAAAGCGTTTCAGATAATCTTATTGAACAATTTTTAACAATTTCTTACATGAGATCTTACGTGAGATCCCATGTGGGAAATCACGTGACATCTCACGAGAGAAATTTTAAAAAATTGTGAAACTATCTGAAATGCTTTCGAAGGTGTATTTTTGAATTCATTTGGGGGATAAAACTACCTATTAGGCAATTCTCAATTGTGGAATACTCGTTTTTTATTAATGCAAAATTTTTACTGCCCCCTCGAGCAGAATGTCACGTGAGATTTTGAGGTGAGATCTCACGTAAGATGTCAAGTGAGAAATCACGTGAGATATCACGTGAGATTTTTCAGTAGAGAACCAATGGCTTAAAAGTTAAGAAGTAAGTTTTACCGTCATAGCTTCAAAACTATTAGGGTTAAAATGATTATCTGATAAAAAACCTAATACATTTGAAGAACGATAATATTTGTCAAGCTCCCATGTTTGTTTTAAATCGGTGAAAGATATAATTTTTTCATCACCAATATAAATGCAATCATGGATTCTTAGATGTGCTATTAATTTCTTAATAAAGCATGACCAATCAAAAATCGCAAAAATCTTTACTGAATCTACTACGAAAAAAAGTTTCTCTGGAGATATTTGGAGTAATTTGAACGATTTTTGATTGTTACTATCTTGATCACATACTATGGCTCGAATATCTCCACCTACTTTTCGGAGGTTTGTCAAAATTAGGGGAACGATATCTAGGAGCTAAAATGGTGCACTTGCACCAATTTTGTTGAATCCGAAAGCTACTATTTGACATCATTGATTATTAGCATTAATGCTAACAATGCAAATAGCAACGCGTGTTTCGCGACTTTACAGCCTCTCAGATCTTTTCCCATGTCAATAAGTCCTTCGATTACATCATATTTTTTTGAATACCCTTCGGCCGCTCTAATCGACATTTCATCAATTTCAACACACACAACCTTTCTGGTGGTGGCAGAGCCATCAAATACTCTCCTATCTTCTTATAAACTTTTTCGTTATTGAATCCTGGAACTAAGTCACATTCTGACATCCACGATCTAACCTATGATTCAGATGGCAAAATAATCCCTCATCCCTTAAACGAGAATAATAAGCTGCCGAATAATAATACATTTGTTTTGCCAAATTTTTCTCATCGGTTGTATAAGACTTATTGGGTGTGTGCAGTCGAAAGATGATCATAGTTTCAGCCATGTCAGGGATATCTTCGTCTTTTAATAAATCGTGAGTAAACATTTAGCTAAACGATTGTTTTTACTTTTTTCACTTTTAATCACTCTTTGCAATTGTTTAACCTTTGTTTCTGTAGCTAATAATTTACTTTTCAATTTGTAAAATGCTATCTATGTAAATTTAACGTGATCGTTATAATACTGTCACATTATATTCGAGAAAGGAAAACAGAAAGTAATGATAAACTATAGGGGAGTTTTTTAACATTAGTCAGAAAATCTTTCAAAAGAGTAAATATAGCAAAATATTGTAAATAATATATTGTCATGTTGAATGTATGCTGTATATAGTGTAAATAGTTAAATTATTTATTATGATTAATTAAAAAATACGATATAGTATAAAATTAAATTAAATTGTAAAAAATTCAACCTCTTGTCAAAAATTGAATGGATACATGAAAACGAATTTAAAAAGTAAAATTAAGCTTATTCGTGATAGTAAAGCTCAGCTCTGAAAAAAGTATACACAGTTCACTGTTTTAAAACCTGCTTAGACATGCTCAAATGTCTTTCTCCCTTCGGAGTTTTGGTTTTGTTATTTGGTTTTGGTATTACTGTTTGCTCTTTACGTCAGCAATATATTTATTTTTTATTTAAATAAAAAGTATTGCTAATTCATTGGCTCACAACTTCCTTGAAATAAATTTACCATACCTAAACGTATATTTTAAAATTTATATGTAAAATATACTCATTTTACGCAAATGTTAACAAAATATTCCTCTTTGTGATAAATATACTTTTTTAATATCGAAAAAATAAGTATTTAACATTTCAATTTAATAAAAGATATCATGTCCTCCAAACTTCTGACATATCTAATTATGTTTCTTGAGCGATTTAACGAAAATTTAAAATTTCGCTATTAGAAATCTTTCAGTAAGAGGAAACAAAAGAAAAAACATAAATACACGAGTGTGGCTTTAAGTCGGTTCCAAAAGATAAGAACAAAAATAAGCGTGCATTATTGTTTTCACATTGCAAATAGAGCAACAATATAGCATAGTAAACAAGTATTTTCGGTAAAGAAAAGAACTTTTTTTAGTAAGAACAGGTTTCGTACAAATTTTATATAAGTTCATTATATTTAATTAAACAATTTAATGTGACCTTACGGGTCCAAGATATTTTTTAATTCGTCCCATCGATAATGAAATTTGACAAAGATGAAAAAAAAAAGTTATAGATCTTGCAACGCAAAAACGCTTTATTAAAAAAATATATTGTATTGAAGCCTGTATGTGCGCGCATACGTACAACATCGCCTTATAGAAAAAAGAATCATAAAGTTTAAGCCCATTTCTGTGCATTGACGAATTACTTTTTTGTTGAAAGATGAGTTGCCAAAAAATCTTTTCCTTTTTACAGATAAATTAAGCAATTAATCATTGATAAAAAATATTTTTAACTTTTGTTGCAAGCTAAGATTTGAATTTTGTCATGCTTGAAAAATATCCTTTGTATAAGCGGGTTACTATTGAATCGATAACTTTAATCGAAACTTACTATGTGAAAATTATATTACATATTATTAAAATAAAAACTGTAAAAAAATTACTTCACGTTCTTTGAGGCTTTAATTGATTCTGCAAGAAAGTAATTTGTTGATCTTTCTTTAGAGTAAAACCAGTTTGTGATTAGATTTGGAGGGGAAATAAGATATGAATTTTTATGCATAAAATATGACTATATTTACAATATTAATTAACTTTAGGTTAATTAATTGACTAAGACGAATAAAATGAAATAGTCTTAAATAAATATAATTAAAATGTCGTACTTTAATAAAAATTGATACACTTAATAAGAGAATGTTTAAAAATAGCAATACTTCTTTGCAAATTTTTTCTAAATACAATATGTTAATTAAATTTAAATATTTAACTATTTAAATTTACATTTAATTTTATACCCATAGTATGTTAAATAAGTAAAGATAATTCCAATGTACATTATTTATTAATGATTAATAATTTAGTGATTCTAGTAAAAACCTTGTCATATCCTCCTTATGTAGTAGTAGGGTATGTTGAAGAAATAAAGTTTCTTACAAGTACACCAATTTTTAACGATATTATAAACATATTTACATTAATGTAATAAATTCTAATGATAATATTCATAACATTTTAGACGCTGGTAAAGCTAACAATAATAAAAAAATAAAATTTTATTTTTTGTAATAAGACACTGTGTAGTTAAGTAGAAAACCATTTATGAAAAAAAAAACGTAATTCCGGGACCGAGATTCGAATCCCACCCAAAGCAAAAAAGACTGAGCACGAGCCACGCGCCTTAGCCCTTGCGGCTGCTACTGCAAGTGCTCATCGTTAACGTGAGATCGTTTATGATCATCTTTACCCCCCTTTGGGGTTAAGGTTTAGATATTTGGTTTAAATATTAATTGATAGAATTGCGTATTTCGTATTAAACATAAATATGCTGTTATCTCTGGTAAAACATTCGGTCGAACGCCGATTGTAAGAATTAGCTACATACATATCAAACCGCCAGGTTATTGTCGTGTGCTGTTGGGAGAAGCAAACAAGTGTGAGCGCGCATAGACGAGCGCGTCGAAGAGAGACGAGAGCCGTCGAGCGCGCAGTCGCAGTCGCGCCGCCAGCCTTGTGTCGAGCTTCCCGAGCCCTTCCTTTCTCGTTCCGCTTTTCCCCTTCGCTGTATATGCACGTGACGTCACGCGACGATGAAACGTGCGTATAATTCGGGCGCTTGGCCGCGAGAGTAGCAGTGCGCCACGCGCGCAGTCGTCTCACTTCTTAACATGGGTGCTGGCAAACTCCCTATTCATCTCTGCCTATACATACAAAGCATATGATAAATTTCTTTTTATTAAAGCTGGAATGTTTACTTGAACTGTACTGTGTAATATATTCACCGAAGACTACGAGAATCTGGAAATGAAGAAGAAAAGTCACACAAAGTATCTATATTTTATTTTCTTAAATTTTATATATGTACTGAAATATTTACAGACCAAATAGCTCCTCTGAAACATTTGGCAACCCTCACCATAGTCAACTCTAGGATTTGTTAAAAATCACTATAGAAACTACTTAAATTAATAACGGATTATTGCTACACGTAATCTTGTAGAATTAAAAACACAACCCTATTAAAAATTCTTACGTGGGAATCACGTGAGAATTTCGACCATTTTCTCACGTGAAAATCACGTGAGAGCTCAAGTGAGAATCACGTGAAATATGCGAAAATGATCTTAAAAAATAAACAAATTTGTTACGACTTCTTTGGTATATATTAGATTTAATTGGAAAATACTAAATAAAAAAAGCAAAACTTCCCAATTTGATGAGAAGTTATAAAAAACGAGGTACGCCCCGTAGGTGCGACTTTGAAAAGTTGCATGAATGTATAAACTCTCGCTTCCTTATGTACTTTAGGCGGTGGTAATTCTTTTGAGGAAGCTCCGACACCAAGCCATCTAACGGTTAACGGCAGTACTCAGCAATGCTCAACTGCAGAACTCGGAGCTCCCTCAAAGGAATTATCACCACCGAAAGTACATAAGGAGGCGAGAGTTTATACATTCATACGACTTTTCAAAGTCGCATCTACGAAGCGTACCTCGTTTCTGATAACTTGTCATCAAATTGGGAAGTTTTGCTTCTTTTTTTATATAGTATTTTTCAATTAAATCTAATACATACCAAAGAAGTCATTACAAATAAGTTTATTTTTTGAAGACCATTTTCTCATGTCTCACGTGATTCTCACATGAACTCTCACGTGATTTTCACGTGAGAAAATGGTCGAAATTCTCACGTGATTCTCACGTAAGAGCTCACATGAGAATCACGCGAGAATCACGTGAGTACTCACGTGAGAATTTTTAATAAGGAACCAGTTGATGAATTAAGCATTATTATTATTTGAATTTTGTATAGAAAAATATGTACTCAAAACTTCTCTGAAACATTTTGACATCTCCTACCGTGAGAAAATCATAAAATAGATTAACTGAGCACTTTCAGTACTTGAAATTTTTGCAATAATACATCATTTTTGCTCTTTTCAGTATTTCCATGTTCACTAGACATAATCTTTTCATTGGCACTTGAATAAATATGTACAACATTTAGCACAGCACTGATATCGACTAAGTTTTTTAAAGATTACAGATGCTTTTTAAACCAAGGCTCAGACCAATATTTCAAATCTGCATCATACATTATATTGTATATTTATACCCTCACGTGTCACACAGTAATATTTTCTTCTGTACCAAAGCATTATGAGGTGTATGAATCTCACAACACATAATTATTTATTAATATACACTTATTCTATTCTCAAAACATTTGAAACTGATTTTTAATAGAAGTTTAAGATTTGGTTTATAAACACTTCACGTAGCACAACATACCCGTACTTTATTTCATTTATTACGCAAAACACTGACAATTATGTTATATATTTATATGCTCACGTGTCACTCAGCAATATTTTCTTCTATGCAAAAGCTTATTATGAAGTTTATGAACCTCATAACATGTTATTTTTATTATTACACACTTGTTCTATTCTCAAAACATTTGAAACTGATTTTTAATAGAAGTTCTAAAATTTTATTATAAACACTTCATGTAACACGTCATACCAGTACTATTTTTATTTATTATTACACAAAACACTGAAAATTATATTGTACATTTATATCCTCGCGTGTCACTCAACAATATTTTCTTCTATGCAAAAGTTTATTATGAAGTTTATGAACCTCATAACACTTAATTACTTATTAATACATACTTGAGCTATTTTCAAAAAATTTCAAACTAATTTTAAGTAGAAGTTTTAAAATTTGATATAACACTTGATGTAACACATTTTACCGGTATTTTATTTTTTTTATTACACAAATCACTGATTAGATGTCATTTTTTTATCACTATGTTATTTGTTATCAATAACATTTGATTATATATGCACTTCATGTAACACATCATACAGATATTTTATTTTATTTAACACGAAACACTGATTACAGGCCATTTTTTAATCACTATGTTACTTGTTATCAATAAAATTTGATTATCTATGCACTTCATGCAACACATCATACCGGTATTTTATTTTATTTATTACACAAAACACTAATTAGATGTCATTTTTTAATAATCACAACATTTTTATTATCAATATAATTTTCAACTAGATAGACGATCTACGAAAATCACAATTTTCTTTTCTTATTTTGAAAAACTAAATAAACATCTTAGTTGTTTGTTAGGCACGACCGCTGCTCTGAAGAGCCTTATAATTTCACCAGAGTGAAATTTGTCTGACTTCAAAAACTAAAAATTTCATACAAGAAAAGTCTTTCCCAGCCAAAATAAGTGCGTTTTAAGCGTTTTCTGTGATGTATGTATGTCTGTACGCCCGTATGTATGCATATTGCTCGATTATCTCAATGAATTTTCAACCGATTCAATCGGGACTGCGGGAAAATACTCCTCTAATTATAACTAAGTGCTGGTTTTCTTTTGAGATAGATCGATGAAAAATTAAAAATGTGCGAGCACAAAGAAACATTTAAAAAAATCGATTTTTAAGCGTAATGTCTACAAAAATTAATTTTAAGCTAATATCTACAGATCTATCTGCTAAAACTAATTAAAATACACCTTTTTCCTGTTGAACATTTTTTTCTACGAGCAATATTTGCCAAGATAACTGCGAAAAACGGCAAAAAAGCTCAAAAATGGACGGTTTTCGGCTGCAATTTGACAGGATTTGATTTCACACAAAAATGTGTAAAAGTTATAGATAATGTTAAAACAAAACTTTTTTCTATTAAACATTTTTTTGTACTCATAAAAATGATTTTTAACGCCTAAACATACATAAAATGGACGATTTTCGCTTATTATTCAAGGATTTGACTTTACACCAAAATACTAAATACAAAAGATATATAGGTAACAACCCAAACAAAACTTTTTTCCAATTAATATTTCCATGTACAATCAATCCTGATTATCTCAATAAACTTTATATAGTCAATTTTCGCTTATTATTTAATGATTCAATTTGACAGAGAATTATTAAATGCAATAGCTTTAAATAGTATCGGAAAAATCAATATAACATTCGAAAGATCATATAATTATAAAAATATAATAATAACAATTGGGCAATTGGGCAATTTGGTGATTCTGCGGTGGGAGATTATAAAGAAGGGCAATCTGACTGCCATAAATATTAATTATTTTAATTTAATTTATAAGACTGTAACACCGATGGAAAAATTCTCATCAGTTGAATATAATAATAAGATACAAAATTACATTTAATTACAATGTTAAATTAGATAAACACATTGAAAGCATAATTAAAAAAAACGAAATATCTATTTTTTTTTACAAAATGGCAAATAGTATATAAACTAAAACATTGTTGATACTATATTATGTTCTTTTTACAAAAGTTGTAGATAATATTTGAACAAAACTTTATTCCATTTAAGATTTTCATATAAAATCAATTCCTGGCGAGTTAGACCTATAAAAACGATTTTAACCGCCTAAATATACATGAAATGGACAATTTTCGCTTATTGTTCAAGAATTTGACATTACACAAAAATGTTAAATACAAAGTTTATAGATATAATAAAACAAAACTTTTTCCTATTTAACATTTTCATGTACAATAAATTCCTGTTGATTTAAACCTATAAACATGATTTTAACGCCTCAATACACCTTATATAGAAAGTCAATTTCCGCTTATTACTTAACAAAATTTGATTTGACGCAGAAGTATTAAAAACAATAACTATAAATAAGATTGGAAAAATCAATAAAATATTCCAAAGATCATATAATTATAAAAATATAATAATAAGATATCAAATACCAATTGATGTTGAACAAAAAGAATCAAAATTACGTAATATTAAATAAATACATATTAAAGTAATATTATACTTACAAAAAAAACTTGTGTAATGTATGTTCTCAATATTTAATATAGATTTTGTAGCATGGCAAATTGACTTATACAAAGAATGTAATGTACTAGCTAACTGTCAGTGTCACAGTATCGTAGAAAACCATTTGATAGTCAAGTCTCACTGGGTAGTCTGCAAAATACATAATGATGTATTTTAATGTCATTATGAATTTCGCAGACAACCCAGCGAGACTTACCCATCTAGTTGTTTTGTACCACACTGTAAAACTGACAGAGTCAGCTAGTATATATTGGGTATACAAATAAGTTTCCGCCGTTTTCAAGAGATGGCTCCACTGACAAGATTACTTTGAAATCATCAGATGTAAAATGTCACATAGAAAGTTTGGACACCTGGCAACAACATAACCTTAAAATACTATTGACTTTGTATTGGCAGTATACATTTTTTTTCGTTCGAAAATGTCGAGTTTTGTACCGAATAAGCGTCATTTGCGGGAAGTTATGATTTATTTATTTAATTTAAAGAAATCTGCTGCTAAAGCACATCGGTCGCTTGTAGAAGTTTACGGTGATGCTGCTTTAAGTGAGAGAAGTTGTCATGAATGGTTTCAAAAGTTTAAAAAGTTGAGTTTGACGTGGAAGATAAAGAACGTGAAGGAAGGCCAGTCAAGTTTGAAGACGCTGAGTTAGAGGCATTATTGGACCAAGACTCATGCCAAACTGAAGAGCAGCTCGCAGAAAGCTTGGGAGTGACTCAAAAAGCGATTTCACACCGTCTCAAGACCATTGGTATGGTACAAAAGCAAGGAAATTGGGTTCCGCATGAACTGAAACCCAGAGACGTCGAGCGCCGTCATTTCACGTGCGAACAACTTCTCCAAAGACAAAGTCGAAAGGGTTTTTTGCATCGAATAGTGACGGGGGATGAAAAGTGGATCTACTACGACAACCCAAAGCGTAGGAAATCATGGGGTAAGCCCGGCCATGTACCAACTTCAACGGCCAAACTGAATATTTATGGCAAAAAGTTAATATTGTGCATTTGGTGGGATCAGCTCGGAGTAATCTATTACGAACTACTCCAGCCTAACGAAACTATCACTGGAGAACGTTATTAACAGCAACTGTTGCAATTGAGCAGAGAATTGAAGCTTAAATGCCCCAATATGCCAAAAGACATGACAAAGTGATTTTTCAGCACGACAACGCTCGGCCAGATGTTGTAAAAGTCGTCAAGGATACTTTGGAAGCTTTACAATGGGATGTCTTACCCCATCCGCCGTATTCACCAGACATTGCTCCTTTGGACTACCACTTGTTCCGGTCTTCGGCTTACGCCCTGGTCAAGCAGAACTTCACTTCTTACGAAGAAACCAAAAATTGGGTCGATTCATGGGTAGCCTCAAAAGATGAAGAGTTTTTTCGACGTGGCATCCGAATGCTGCCAGAAAGGTGGCAAAAAGTAGTAGCCAATGACGGACAATGTTTTGAATAAAATGTAACGTATATTTTTTTTACAATAAATTGATAATTTTTATAAAAAAATGGCGGAAACTTATTTGTATTTACAATACATTACAATCTTTGTATATGCCAATTTGCCATATTACAATATATATATATATATATATATATATATATATATATATATATATATATATAACTGTTATTTCCGGGACTTTTTAGTGTAAAAACTTACAATCAGGGTCGGAAACACCCCCCTTTCCCCCCTGATTGTAATTTAAACTGTTTTATACTGTTTTATACTGTTTTATACTGTTTTATACTGTTTTATACTGTTTTATACTGTTTTATACTGTTTTATACTGTTTTAAACTGTTTTAAAGTGTTTTAAACTGTTTTAAACTGTTTTAAACTGTATTAAAGTGTATTAAACTGGATTTTTTAGTGTAAAAACTTACAATCAGGGTCGAAAACACCCCCTTTTCCCCCCCTGATTGTAACTTAAACTGTTTTATACTGTTTTATACTGTTTTATACTGTTTTATACTGTTTTATACTGTTTTAAACTGTTTTAAACTGTTTTAAACTGTATTAAACTGTATTAAACTGTATTAAACTGTATTAAACTGTATTTCCGGTAAGTCCCGGAAATAACGAGCGGGTTCCGGAAATAACGCTTATATACCAAATTTGTTACCAGAAATAACTGTTTTATATATATATATATATATATATATATATATATTAAATAGAGTACATACGTTAATCAAGAGTTTCTTTTTGTAAATATTAACAAGTATTAAAATATAACAAATCCCCTGAGGCGAGTTCTTATGCCCTACCTAAACTTATAATTAACCTGACTAATCTACACGGTAATAAAAACCTACCCATAGCGCACCTAAACACACACACACTGCACTTTTAAAATTGTTCCCTATTCCCTTATTACGTATTCCCTCACATTCTGAAGCACTGACACTGTTAAATGAACTGCTGGAAATGCAGGGGCAACAAAATAAGGCTGGCCGGTCCAGGTTAGCGCTACTTCAAGAACATCAGTCGGTTTAGAATAATAGCCCATACTATCTGCTGGAACAGAAGGACTGGTGGAGACCTTCACTCTTTTCACTGCCGGGGACAGCCTCAGCCTGGGTTCGGCCAAAGCATAAGCAGAAGATAACTATATACACAGTCACTAGTGCAGGAGCCAAGATGGGAGAGTTGATCACCTAAAAACCACAATTGATAATAAATAGATCTTACGAATAGGCAATAGCAATCATATAATCAACAACGATAAAACTGATAAAAGACTTAATTAAACTAAAATTTCATCTTTCATTACAAATTGAAAATTTTCTATATGAATCTACTATAAAGCGTTTGTAAATGTATGTGTAATTTTCTTAAGTCTTGTGACTTGCAAATATAGTTCATTGTAACCATTGAAAAACAACATTGCAAAATTGAGACATATAATTTTTTTGAGCATACCAATTAATTTGATGCTAATGCTATTTTGTAATATAATATTTATAATATAGCATTAAAATGTAACCATAATAAAAGCCTGTAAAAGACTTAGAAGTTTTAATTAAATAAAAAAGAAATAGATGATGCAGATAATATTACCAATATTACCATACGCAAGAGATAGTCTGCAGCTATGCCCGAAGTTTGCTCCTGCATGTCAGTCCTGTCCTGCTACAGATACCTGTAACAAGAGAGAAGTACGCCGACCCGTCAGAGAGGATAGAAACGAGATAAAGAACTTACAAAATCTGTTTCCGTCACCGATCCCGCTGCCTTGCTGTCTCCGACGAGTCACCTCCACCCGATGAACACGACGAGAGGGACGACATCCACCAGGACGCCGTACATATACTGCAGCCGCTGTCATCGCTACACGGAAAAAAATTTGATCCTACAGGAGTTCGAAAACTTTTTACATAATGCAATGCAACAAGCAAAATGAATGACGTAGAAATTGGTAGTGCTACAATTCAACAAAACATTGAACTGCTGCAATCCCAACGATCGGCGTCTCAGACGCCCAAAGTCGAGTTAAGGCACGTCGAAGGTGACCTCTCAGAGTTCCAATACTGACTTGCCATAGTTCAACGCTTTATTGTGCTATACCAAAATCAGACTGCATTACGTACATATTGGCAATCTTGTAGTTCGAATACTTTTTGAACGCTTACATTACGATAACTTGAATTCCGTGAGGACCATTTTTTTTCCGTCGAGTTCGCTTAGGACCAAATTTCTTTCCGTATAGGAAATGAGCAAACGCCGGGAGCCGGGCGATGCGATTGTTTATCACAGTATCACAGAACACGCGAATGATAGACAACCTAATCATGGAAGGTCTAGAATTAGACGATTAGAGGAGATGATATCAATTATTAGACAACGGCAGCGTACTCAAACAGCTGAGAGAGTTAGAAGGTATAGAGAGCGTATCTGTACTAATCGCGATGTGAATTTACAATTTGTTGAAAATGTGGATTTTCCCAATTCTCAAAATTCATCCGAATTTAGTGGAAATAATCTGAATTTATCAAATCGCAGAAGGAGATCACGCTTAAGACAAACATCAGAAGAGAGATTGATTATTGCAGAAAGACGGCTTACTCAAGCAGCTGAGAGAGCTAGAAGGTCTAGAGAGCGTATTTGTACTAATCACGATGTGAATTCGCAATCTGTTGAAAATGTGGATATTCCTAATTCTCAAAATTCGTCCGAATTTAGTGGAAATAATCCGAATTTATCAAATCGTAGAAGTAGATCAAGCTTAAGACAAACATCAGAAGAGAGGTCGATTATTGCACAAAGACGGCGTACTCAAGGAGCTGAGAGTGTAACGCAATGTAGAGTTAGATATCGTGAACCGGAACATGATGATAAAGTAGTTGAATTCGAACGTCCAGGACGTGCAAGGAATATTGATAATCAAAGATTACTGGAACAGAACATACATATTTTACAAAGCGATAATGTCAACGAATATTATTTAGGGGAAATGAATGTTTTATGTAAACATTGTAATGCAAAACACTTTGCAGCTGAAAAGGTGTTTGATAAAGATAATTCATTTCATGATTGTTGTGGGCATGGATCGGTTGAATTAGAACCCATTCCAGATTTTCCAGCTGAATTACGTTTATTATTTGAAAATCATCATGTAAAAAGTAGGACGTTCTTCGCACGTATTCGGAATTATAGTAGTTCGTTTTCGTTTGCATCTTTTAATGCAATTTAGTTCCTATCATAGAAAGAGCTTCGTATTGTTTTAAGATACAAGGACAAGTCTATTACCAAATAAATGAAGCTTTATATCCATCGAAAAATGAAAATCCTCAGTATGGTCAACTTTTTATTGTTGATCCTGAAGAGGCTGTTGATTACAGGATGGCAGGTAATTTAGGATCCGATGGAGAAATTATGGATAATTTAGAACAAATGTTAAGAGAATGTAATATATTTGCAAAGTCATATGAAATGATGAAAGAAGAAATTAACCATCAACGTGAATTATTAGGTAATGATACTGAACCTGAATTACAATTATTATTTAGTTTAAAACCTGGATATGATCGTAATAGATATATCTTGCAAAGAGTAAACGAAGTTGCTGCTGTGTTTAGTACAACAGCTGATTGTGATATTCCTGAATCATATGTGACGATTCGGAATAAAGACACGCGAGTATTGCGATCGATAAGTTCGATGGATCCAAATATGGAAACTATAGTCTACCCATTATTCTATCCTCATGGATCGCAAGGTTG